>CM029535.1:10825166-10972928 GCA_017141395.1 Laodelphax striatellus | reverse complement strand
AAATCAAGTTGAACTCATAAGAGTCGACTTTGAAACAAGGATCTGATAATAAATTTTGACACTTTTCTAATAAAATTATTTCGAGAAGAGTGTATTCTTTATCCTGTAATTGGATTATTAACAGTTTATTATTGCAAGAGAGCTCTTTAGTTAAAAGCTCACTGCCAAGTACAATTTTGTACTTGAATCTCATTGTGGATGGTTGTTGGAAGAGACAGACAGAGTAGAGAAGAGAGAAAATGTGTGTATGTGAGAGACAGAGAGAGTGAGAGAGGGATAGAGAGAGAGAGAAAGACAGTGAGTGTGTGTGAGAGAAAGAGAGAGATAGAGAGAGAGTGATTGGTAGCAGATGTATGAGGGTGTGGAAGAGTGAGTACTGTATTATAGGTATCTATAGAAATATAGGTACCTTCAAGTACTATAACTGTGATTCACTGCTGGTATGATTTTGATGTCGGGAAAGAGACGTCGTTTCAAGAAATGTATATAATCTATATCAACTACATTCTATCTAAGTCTACATGACAATTTTTTATGGTTACAAAGTAAATAACATTTTGTGTTGTGAGGAGAGGCTGCATATTATAAGTGTTCGAACACACACTTGTGAGGTACAAACAAGGTTAAAACTTATGCATGCGTTTTTATGGCTCATGTACATAATATAGGTACATGACATTTACAAGTTATCATTCAAAATTTATCATGACCATTTTCAGAGAAAATATAATTATATTGGTGCAAATCTTGGAAGAATAATTTTAATGAATTAGGAGTGACATTTTGCAAGAAGTAGTGTATAACTATTAGAAAGTAATAAATTGAGTACTGTCTCCATTTTTTCAAAAGTGGAGTTTGGGCCCTTTCTATTTTCCCAATAATATTCTACAATACTTTGTAAAAATATCGTGGGCTTTTATGCTACATCTTAGAGCATAAGAATTGATTTCACAGGTAATTTTGAATAAAGATTCTCCTTCCCTTTGAAAAGCTGATCAGTTTATATAGTAATATTCTCAAATTATGAATGAGAATTATCACTGGTATTCCTTGCAATATCAAGTGAAAATATAAAGAAGGATTATATTAGAATGAGATTGAAGTATTATCACAACAATATAATGAGGGGGAAGTCTTCATTAGAAACATTCTTCTTCGGACATTAAATTTTTGGTAGGAACTCCTTTGAATTTCTAACCATGCATGAAATAATTACGATTTTTTTCACTCTACCCACTGATCAATAAATTTTTAATGGCAAAGACTTCTTAATTACCGCAAATCTTGTGAAAAGGTCTTAGTCTAGACAATAATCGGGTTTTATGTAATCTGTTTAATAAGGAGTAGGACTAATTTTTTTATTTATAATGATATATTAATCAACAGGTATTAATTAATTATAGTCTCTCACATTTAAAATCTAAAAGAAAGTAGTATTAGAGAGTTGGGAATTATTATTGAGGAATATTATTCAAACAAGAATGGCACCAAAAAAATTTCTCTTCGTTGATCACAATATTCCATAATGAATGCAGTCAGATCATACTAATGCATATAATTCTGACTCATTTCTAATGAGATAAGATAGTAGATTTAATATTGCTATGCTAATCATTACGCAGACATGGCAAGCACCTTTTTCAAGTTGGACTCTGTTTTGCTTTAAGGAACAATTGAGCAATGAGACAAAATTGTCACATAAAAATCATACTTGAACGGATTCTACAAATATTGTAAATACAACTGACATAGTTCAATAGGATATTGGAATAATTGTGTTTACCACAAAGATTACAAAATTGTGGAAAATTGTTTTCAATTACTGTATCATACATTGAATTACTTCCATTACAGTTCCTCTGTCAATAGAATTTGAGAAAACATAGCTGAAGATAATTGTAATTTATTGTTTTATAGTAGTTTTATGATTATATTTTTTGACTTTTGATGGATTTTAAAAATGTATAATCCTTCAAATTTGTGAAATGATAGGTTTGGAGTTCCAAAAACTTATTCTTGCTAATGGGAAAAAGTAGGCTACTGAGATTCAGTAAATGAAATGGGTGGGTAAAGAAAATTTCTATTATGAATATTAAAGGCTTCTCTTTTAGAATATTTCTTTAAAGTATTTTGTCATATATCAAAAACAACAATAATAGACTCACTTCTTTACAATGTTGTGTAAATTAGTCATAGTTTATTTATGCCTTGATTAATTACAAAAATTGAAAGATTCCAATTAATTGAAGGTGAACATAATTTATAATCTATGGTAGGCCTAATTTTTAGAAAGTGCTATGATCACAAGGCTTTGATTCTAAATTATTTCTCACAATTTCTTAAAATGTTCCTGAGTTTTGTGTTTTGTCAGTGGTATTTACATTATTCCATCTTGATAGAAGAAATGAATTCATATTAATTGATAGTAAGAAATCTGAATGTTCAATTATATATTATAAAGCCATATAATTATATCATTGAAAATCTTATTAGAGTTCTCTTTAAAATATAAGTTGAATTGTGTTTCAGATTAGTATTTCTTTAACATGTAAGCTATACTTCAACTATTGGAGTTTGGTTCCAAAAGTGTTAGGGTTCAAATAATTAGCTGGCATTGCACAAATTCCAACTATGCAACCAGTAAACATTTGTAGAACGGCAGTAAAGAGTATTGAACACTTTTGGAATAAAAGTATTTGTCACATTGTTGATAGATAAGTCCAGGCCACGCAATTGAAAAACGTTCCTTAAAGAGCATTGATAATAAATATCATAAATCTTAAAAAATAATCTAGTAATAAAATTGAAAATCAGATCTAGAATAGATTAAAGTTATATCAGTGAGAAATTGGAAAATTAATGCAAGTTCAAGAATTTCAATAGTTCCTATCAGTAAGAAGATAAATAATAGATGAAATATCTAACACATTCAAGAAAAGAATTAAAAGTGAATTATCTTGCCAGTCATACCAATCAGTCCTATAACATTCTACAAACCTATTCATATAACTACATTAATGTTTGTGTTTGTATAGCTATTTATGAACTCATCTTAATTTAGAATCTGTTTTTAGTTTTTTAATACAATTTTTAAAACACAACCATCATGGTATTTTTAAAGTTCTATCTATCAACTTATTCATCTAATCCTATTATGGGCTGACCTAGGAATGTAGCTACAGATTGCTTTCATGAGTTTTGAATAATTATCTTCAATGGCCTCCTCTTGCATTGTTGAGAAATGAATGAAACTCTTACAATAGCTTCAATAAATTACAGTCATTCTGTAGTGATATTAATAAAATAATTAGTTTTCTATTATATGATATAATTGGCATTATTTTTCGAAGAACTTTACAATTATATTGGAAGTATAAAAACAATTAATTGCAGATGAGAAATATATTGTGCTAAAATCTAATTCACTAAGTGCTTCTTACTATCCATTTATATACCATAACTGTACATTTAAAATATCAATTTTAAAAAACTATCATCATACAATCAGTATTGAAATAATTATTATTGTTCTATAAAAATCAGTATTCCGTTTTTAAAATGAGTGATTTCAAATTTCTGTGGAATATTCTTTACTTTCAATCATTGCTTTATAATTATCTGTCAAGTTTCAAGTTGCAAATGTGGATTGATTCCCATTGAATTTTTGGCCATTTTAATCAATTGCAGAATGGAGCAGGTTAACAGTATTGGCTATGTGCTGTATAAGTCTGTTCCTCATGAATACTCAATATGTAGGTATCAAATTAAAATTGTTTTCAATTTGAGTGTAGAGTTTGGTACGCCTACATTCATTGGTACATGGAAGTGGTACGAATGAGACTTGGTGTAAAAATAATACTTGGCATACTACCCTAATAGGGAGACAGTCAAGAGAGTTATGAATTCGGTAGAACTTATACAGTTCATTTTATTGTTGAAAGCTATTCACAGGCCTATTTTTATGACAAATATTCTATTATTGCATTATGTATTGAGCCAGACATTTTTTTTTTTTTTTTGATGAAGGAAGGTCGCATTATTCTTACTTTCAGCTCATCATTTTCATTTATAATAATATTCCATTCAGAAGTGTGTAGTTTACTTTTATAAGATTCAGACTTATCTGAATTAATTCTGATTGCAAGATGGGGAATAGCTAATCTTACTTTTATAAATGGATCTTATGATGTGCAGCAAGAACTCTCAAATCTTATATGGTGAAGTACAACTGGAAAAGTTCTTAATGTAATGTTTTGATGGTTATGACCTTATAAACATGATGTAGTCTGGAAATATTTGTGATCTGCGACCATGAATAGCTTAATTTATTGGATAAAGTCTTGGGTTTAATATTGCATTGTGTTGTGTGGATCAAGTCTTTGAAAACCAACAAAGATCTACCTGTATTGTAGTGAGTTATCAAGGAGAAAAGAAGCACCAATTATATTGGCTATGGGCATCATCATTCACATTAAAATTTATTTATTCACTGAGTTGATTTAATTTATTTATACTGTAAAATTATTATTTATCTTGAATGTGTGATCAGTTTAATGAAAAAATTGTCTTTGTTTATTATGAATTTCTAAGATACAGTACTGGTACACTAGATTATATTTACACATCGATTCACATTGTTCTATCACTCATACACTTTTTTGTATTTTATAATAATTATTATATTATTTTTTATGTTGTACACAAAAGATACACTACATTACTTGCTTCCAATTTGACATCCCCTCAACAAAACTCATACTCTACAACATAGTGATTAATATTTGCAGCTTTCTCCCCTCTCTGGCATTTTGTTTTCTTTTTTATTAATCACAACCAGTTCTTAAATTTTATTTATATTGGCTACATATTGATAATATCAACACACTATATAGTCACATCAACCTCACCTCAATGAATTTTTATGAGCATAAAATATATTTACAGTGTTATTTAGAATCTGAATTCAGGTCGGTGCTTTCAAACCTGTAAGTGAAGCGTTTCTTCGGTAGAGTACATATTTTTCTGGCACCTCACCACACACAGAATGTCCATTCACAGCAAAATATGTTTTGCAACTTTATCTGCAGGCTGTCAAATTACTGACGAACACCATCAACTGCATTATCATTTACTATATTATTATAATTATTATTATTATGACAGTGCATGCTCCACTTTGCATATTAGGTAATATACACAGAAGTTCATCAAATCCAAATCTCAATGATAATTTACCATTACTATCATTGCTTTAATTATACAATAGTTATAACTGGATACATGGTAACTTTATTTTCATTACATGTCATTATTTTAAGCTATTGACATGGTTGTAAGTTACTCTACAAAAGTGTTTTATTATTGCATAAAATAAAACTTATGGTCAATAGTTCAGTATGGTAGTTCAGTTGAGATTTATTTACAACAATTCATTTTGTGAAGCTTGTATTTCTGACTGAATGGAATCAATAATCTATTCATACAATTGAATCTCTTTGCAAGGTTAAATAATAATTTTCAAGCATTAAGAAGTGAACAACTGTGAATTATTTTATTAGTGAATGAAGCAAATTGAAGAAATTTGAATGGTTACCAAAACGTAAGATTAGTTCAATTATTTCAAAGGTCATATGCCATGAGACTCGATTTTTAATTAAATAGATAGCTACTCAAAAGATTTAAAAACCAATAATTTCCAACAACATCAATTAAAAATGTAGACCATGATTTATTTTATGATAGATAACATTGAAGCAGAATCATAGTCATGGGAAATGAGGACGTGATCATGTCTTAACATCAAATTTTGAATTTTTCTCATTAATCTGAATTTTACAATCAAGTATATTTATAATGTATTAATTATATTAATACTTGATAATTAGAATCGAGCAGAACTCAGCATTCAATCAAAAATTCTGAATTATTTTAGCATATACACATATTATCACTTTCACTAGAAAATACAAAATTTTATCTCTATAATATCTTATTATTAAAATAGAAAAAATTTTCTTTTAAAAATTAAACATTGAAACAATCATAAAATATAATTTAGTTTGTAAGGATAAAACAAATTTTACAAAAATTATTTTTCAATGATCACATAATATATTCTGGTAATGATAATAATTGGTTTACAATAATACTAATGTAGCATTTTATTGTAAAAATATTAAAACACTAAAATAGGAATATATTAAATCTTGTCTACTTGAATTAATTAACTTTGCGCTTAATAGCATATTATTCTTCTTAATATTATAACAGGAAATAAATCACTATATTTCAACAATAACCATTTCCAATTAAAATAACAACAATTTAGAGTCAATTTTGACATTTTCATGATAATTTCCTATATATTCGAATACATAGATTTCTAACATTCATAATGTTTATCATATGATTTAACATTCAATAAATTTCTTACTTAGAGATGACTAAACCATTGATAATCTCCTTGAGGAACTTGAAAGAAGATATTTCTTTTTATCCAAGATAAATATATCAATTAATAGATTATTAGGATATACTCATATTAGCACTCTTTTTCCAATAATCTCTCATATTATTGTGAATTAAAAGAATAATCTTTTAGTCTTCTGCTAGTAAACTAATAAAATTCAAATCAAAAGTACCCTAAATGAATAAGAGAGCTCAGGAAGCCTCTTTCACACCGGTACTGTTCAGGGCTGGATTGAAACAGATGAAACTGTTTTGTCCGATCAGAAGTGTGACTACACCCATTATGAAGTATCAGTCATCTTGTCAATTGATCCAGCCCTGCACTGCACTGGTGTAAAAGGGACCTAACATTATATTATTCTCATAAAAGGGATTTCAATTTTAATAGAGATGAATAAAAGAATTGAATGATGTTCCATTTATATTTATTCTATAAATGAATTTCAATTTTATTGATAAATAATAATATTAGAGCCAACAAAAACCTTATCTATTGATTTTTATAGATGAAATACATTTGAGTGGGAGATAATGAGATTGCTTCAATAACATTTCAGTTTAATTTTATAAATGAAGATTTTTATTTCAGTAGAAGAATAAAAACTTTTGTTTCTTGTGAACTAGATTGTGCTCAATCTGGTAGAATTTTGACAGAATGATAATTATTGATATAAATGAAAGCCTACTAGTTTTATAAGGTACATCATACATGCATAACTCTCCCCAGAGAGAAACACAGATGTATAATTATAAATGCTGACACAAACAATTTTGGGAAGTGAAGTAAGACGGTAGAGAGTTGAGGATTGCTTCACTTTTGAATATCGCTAGCAATTTGAGTATGTGTTTTCGAATCACTTTAGTCGAGTGAGGTAGGCTGCAGGTGTGATTGCCTTACTTGTCGGGCTCAAGCATGACAATGTCATCGGCGACAATGTCGCTGATGTGAAGGTAGATGATCCAGTACATGAGGTTGAAGCAGATAAAGCAGACAGGAAACATGATGCGAGAGTACTTGTCAATGTCGCTCGCGGAGATGCCGCACATCTTGTTCAGTTCCCGCTCGGAGCGGTTGAGTTCCGGCGGCGGCGGTGGTGGTGGGGGGGCAGGCGCTTCCTTGTCCGGACGTCCGTAGGTCCGGCTGTCTAGTGTCCCGCTTTTGTAGTGGCCTTTCGAGTCAAGCGTTTTGTAACGGGTTGCCTGCAACAGAGTACATTGCTAATTACTTGCCAAAAAAATACTCTTACTCTCACTTTTTATCCAATTCCAAAAATTTTTGCTAGAATAATATAATCGGACCCAAAGTTTTTTTAAATTCAGAAATTCAAACCACTTGTGAACAATACTCGCACTCTCACTTTACATCTAATTTTTTAGTCTTTCTCTAGAACAATATCTCAATGACAAGAAGTTTTAATTGTTATAGAGCTCCTTTCTAGATAGATAAATTTTAAAGTACTTTCACATACGGTGTAGGAACGGTCAAATTGCACAGAACCCCATTGAATTCAACAGCCATAAGATGAAAACACTTTACAGAAATTTATAGGTATTTTGAAACATTGGTCCCATTGGACGATGTCATTTATCTGTAGTAAAATGAAGCTCATACTCAGTGCAACTGGCAGTAGGTTTTTATTCACTGCTTATGCTGGTTAAAATTCACAAGTATCTTAATCAAGTGCCTTTCCTGTAATTTTTCTAATATTTCTCATTTTGAGTTATGCTGGTTTTGGCTCATAAATATTTGAATCAATTAAACTTTATTTTGTTATTTTTTTTTAATTTCTCATCTGTGTATTTTCAATATATGGTAATTTATCTTGAGCGACAAAAAAGAAATTGTCAAGTGTGGCCAATAATTCAATTTTTCTAAACTGAACAAAACATCATCATCAAAATCCATCTTCTTAGTGTTTCTAGTTACATAGGGAATTTCTTTGGGAAGAGTACTGTAAGTTGGAAATTTATTTATAAAAATTAAAGTTTAACTAGAAGGCCCAGAAGAGAAAACTCCAATAAAATTGTAGACAATCGAAGAATGTTTTTGATGTGCTTCAAGTTCTTATCATGCTTTTGGTATGATCTCATTCACTTCATACTCCAAATTTGTATTTCTTGTTGCCATAAGGTTGACAAAGGCATGATCACATCTGTTTCTTCATCAGATGCTCCTGCAATTTTTGAAAGTAAACCGTTTTGTCCATGTTGCTCACATTTAATTACCATGGAGCACCAGGAAATTGAACAACATTGAATATAGATAAAAAATCCTTAAACATAAAAAGACTTTGTGAACACTACGAAGCACATACATTTCTCACTGAACCAGTTCTCTTCAAACTTGGTCATTAATCAAGACAAAGTTGATTCTTTTGTAACAACTTTTCAACCGTTTCCATATAATAACCATGGTTTACACGGTACCTGTATTAAAGGATTCTCCTGACCGTGAGAGTTTACACACAGTTGGTGAGAGATTTCACCATTCTAATGAATCCTCAAAAAGCATTGTTCAATATATTCAGCTCCATAATGAGAACTGTGAACAGTACAATAATTCTTTGTGGAAGATGCCCACAAAAGTGTTTTACTTGTGTGTTGGTAATGAGGTGAACGATAATACTGTCAAAAAGTGTCAGACAGAACGGGAATTGAACCTGAGACCAGTGAAGCAATAGCGCAGACTGAAGGTGTGATGCTCCAGCCAACTGAGCTACACCGGCTTGCCGGCTCTCTGACCCACTAACCGGCTTTGCCTGCCAGATATAAGAAAAATTAACTTATAACATTCATGGTAAAAGAATGAAGAGAAATAGCCTACTTACCATAAAGTGCCCTAACATAGGAGCTTTAATTTTTTAAGAAATTTATTTCAAAAGCATGCATCGCTCATCCTCAATAAAGTAATGGCTAGTCATGGGTGGCACAGAGAAACGGGAAATTTTGAAATAATACTACTTTTAAAGAACATACCGTACAAGAAAAATGAAATTTCAAAGTTTAAGGGTAAAAACGTGAAGAAAAGTACATGCCATTGAATAACTGTTCTAATCAATAAATTAAAATATTCTTGTAGACAATTTCCTTTAGATGATGCCCATTTGAACTATTGAACGAAGGCCTATATGCATTCCTGGAAGCAAGCGGCAAGATTTAGAATGTGCGGTGAAGCTCATTTTCATACCAGAGGTTATCTTAATACACGGAATTGCAGATATTGAGGACTATTTGCAAAAACGACTGTTGAATAACAATTTACAGAAAGTTGTCAAGGAATGTATTATTTTATTATTCTTGTGTGCACCATGTGAGATGACATTCCTCAAGTCTTTCTCCTTCCAAAAAACATTGAGTTCATGGTTATTCACATAGCATAGCAGAATTAAAAAAAGTACTTTACCATTATGTTTAATGAAAAGTCGTGAACTTCTAGAAAAATTGCGAACTTGCCTAGTTAAAATTGTGTGAATTATTATTAAAACAAAAATTCACTTTAGAATGGAAAGTGGTGCCCCACTTATATGGTAAAGCTATAATATGAAGTGAAGCTTGAAGCTTTCAAGAGGAAATAACAAATAAATGTGGAACTAGGAATGTAGAAGTGTAGTACGAATTAATTGAAAGAAAATTTTGTATTAATTTACTTTATTTTATCCATATCTCTTTTTACAATAAAATAAAATCACCTTGAAAACCAGGACAACATTTTTTTGCATCAATTATGTTTTCAGTTTACCTTTTGATCAAACTAGTTTTATGGAACAAAATATTTACAGTTTTTTAATAATAGTTAATTACACAGTTTAGCTTCACACTACATATTTTTGCAATCATCCAATACAATTGCTCTATGTAAAAAAACTAGTATTACGGTATTTATAAATATTTATATAACTGTTTGCTTCCTATGTATATGCCAAATAACTTTGAATTTGAACAATCAAATACAATGAATGATGAAAAAATTAGTTCAATGAACTGGAAAGAACAGCATCTACCAGTTTCACCCAAACAGAATAGATTACTGTAATTTTAAACCAATGATAGACATGCTACAATGACAGAATCTTTGTTCATTGCAATTTATGGAACAAATACAACTCATTTGAGTTTGTATAGGAAGATCCTAATTGATTCATTCTAAACAATTTTGAAAAATACATTTGAGGCCCTGAAATATAGTCCCAAGCTTGTTTTTATTTCAATCACTTTTTTGTGCTATATTAATAAATTATTAATTCATCAATTATAAGAATTATGTTCTTAAGAAAAACCATGAAATCAGTGGAATAATCCATTTTCATTGAACAGTATTTATTAATATTGAAAAATTAATTCAAATGATGAGTATTATTTCTTAGGGAGTCGCAAGGATCTGATTCTCCAGGAACCGAAGTCATTTGGCATATAACATAAGAGCAAACATGGCACATATTACTGTGTGCCATATACATATTGTTAAATATGAGCGCATCCACAGCACTTCATATATAACACCGATTTATATTTTATTAATCCATTGAGCATTGCGAACATACTATTTTTATATGATTTTATATAAAATGGTTATATGTATATCTTACTTGTTTCTGGGCTACAATAAGTGTCTGTTTCATAATATGAGATGTGTTGAGTGAAGGGTATTTTGTAAGACATTGGTACCCTATGAAATTCGAGGATAGGCTACTCAATTTTGTATTGAGCTATGTGAAATATACGGTTTAGAATAAGTTATTCATAATCTGCCCACTCTTATAGATCTATACAGTAGCCTAATGTATAACACATTAACACATTGTTGAAAATGATGGTATCAGCTTTTACAAGATATAAGTACAAGTCACTCAAGCTTTATTGTTATGTATGAATGTTTCAATTTATTGTGTGTACGTTTTTGTCAAAATTGTGAACCTGTAACTAAAGAGTACTCTCCACTCTTCTTCTTCAAATCCAGTTGACTCAATTTTAATACGGTAATAATCTTGTTAAACCAATCAATCTCAGGGTCACATTAAAAATTCTTGGCGCCCTGGGTTGAATGATAATTAGCGGCACAGTGCTACCCCCTCCCCCACACACAATAATCATACGCGTGAATCGTAGCGTGGGCCATGAATTTGGGGGGACATGAATCAAAATCAAGCTAATATGAGCCAGGAAGCATTCTAGAAAACGGCACTTTCAACTTATTTATACAGTATGTCTACTTAATAAAATAGGTACGGTACTCAGAAATCATTTTGAGTAAGCCGAAGCAGAAACAATTACGTATCACCAGATATATTTATTTTATTCAGCAGATTTAGCATTTTTTTAAAAGAGGTTGGGGGGGCAAGTGCACCCCTGTGCCCCCCCCGTGACGCCTACACCCACAATATGTTCTTACTGATGTAAAAGTTTTTAAGTTTGGCAGTTTCCCAGTTTTGGTTCGGGAGGGTACTCATGTTTCTTAACTCAAAAGAGTCATTCCATTAAATCAGCCTTATCCACCACCTATGGACCCGCTGTGTACCAGACTGGAAAACGGCAGTTGGAAAACCTACATCAAGCGCCCCCCAAGCTCGTGCGCCCCTGGGCTGCGGCCCAGTCAGCCCATTTACTAATGCGGCCCTGATCAATCTGTTTCAAACAGTCCATCTTCATGAAGATTCTTTGACATTTCAAGTTGTCTTCCAAGATGTCTCAATTGCAATACATAAATTGCAATATTACTTCTCACAAAACACCTACTGTATATAAATTAATTAATTGCAAAATCGAGCGAATATTCCAAATTGATGAAACTGAATGAGAGTTGATAAAAATTGTGACACTTTTGACTTTTCTAATAAAATTATTCCAAGAAGAGTGTGTTCTTTATCCTGTAATTAGATTATGAACAGTTTATTATTGGAAGAGAGCTCTTTAGTTAGAAGTTATCAGTGCCAAGTACAATTTTGTACTTGAATCGCATTGTGGATGATTGTTGAAAGAGACAGACAGAGTAGAGAAGAGAGAAAGTGTGTGTGTACGAATGTGAGAGAGACAAAGGAAGATAGATTGAGTGAGAGTGATTGATAGCAGACATGTGTGGGTGTGAAAGAGTGAGTAACAATATAGTACCTATATTATAGGTATCTATAGTAATAAAGGTGTACATTCCAGTAGGCTATAATTATGTGATTCACTGCTGGTATGATTTTGATTTCGGGAAAGAGACGTCGTTTCAAGAAATGTATAAAATCTATATCAACTACATTCTATCTAAATTTATACGACAGTTTTTTATGGTTACAAAGTAGATAACATTTTGTGTTGTGAGGAGAGGCTGCATATCATAAGTGTTCGAACACACACTTGTGAGGAACCGGTACAAACAAGGTTAAAACTTATGCATAAGTTTTCATGGCTCATGTAAACCTACATAATATAGGTACATGACATTTACAGGTTATCTGTGATTCACTGCTGGTATAATTTTGATGTTGGGAAAGAGACATCGTTTTAAGAAATCTAAATAATCTATATCAACTACAGTACATTCTATCTAATATTGTTACAAAGTAAATAAAATTTTGTATTGTGAGGATAGGCTGCATATAAGTGTTTGAACACGCGCTTGTGAGGTACAAACAAGGTAAAAATTTATGCATGAGTTTTTATGGCTCACATCCATAATATACATGACATTTACAAGTTATCATCCATAATATTCATCATGAACATTTTCAGAGGAAATATATATTGGTGCAAATCTTGGAAGAATAATTGTAATGAATTAGGAATAATATTTTGCAAGAAGTAGGCTATTATACACTATTAAAAATTAATAAATAATTGATTACTGCCTCCATTTTTTTAAAGATGAAGTTTGGGCCCTTTCTATTTTTCCAATAATATTCTACAATACTTTGTAGAAATATCTTGGGTTTGTATGCTACCTCATAGAGCATTAGAATCACACAATGTTCTATCAGTTGAATAATTTTGAATAAAGATTCTCCTTTCCTTTGAAAAGCTGATCAGTTTATAGTAATATTCTCTAATTATGAATAAGAATCATCACTGACGATATCAAGTGAAAATATGAAAAAAAAATTGTATATTATAACATAGAATGAGATTGAAGAATTATCACAACAGTAGTGAGGGGGAGTCTTCATAAAAAACATTCTTCATCAGACATTGAATTTTTGGTAGGAAGTCCTTTGAATTTCCAACCATGCATGGAATAATAATGATTATTTCACTCTACCCACTGATCAATAAATTTTTTGTTAGCAAAGACTTCTTAATACCCCTAATCTTGTGAAAATGTTTTATTCTGGACAATAATTGAGTTATACCTAATCTGTTCAATAAGAGTAGGACTCATTTTTTGGATTAATAATGATATATTAATCAACAAGTATTAATAATTGATAGTCTCTCATATTTAAAATATCAAATAAAATAGTACTGTATTAAAGAGAAAGGAAATATCACTGCAACAAATTATTCAAACAAGAATGGCACCAAAAAATGTTCTCTGTGTTGATCACGATATTCCATAATGAATGCAGTCAGATCACACTAATGCATATAATTCTGACTCATTTCTAATAAGATAAGATAGTAAATTCAATATTGCTATGCTAATCATTACGCAGATATGGCAAGCACCTTTTTCAAGTTGGACTCTATTTTGATTTAAAGGAACAAAATTGAGCAATGAGACAAATTGTCATATTATAAAAATCATACTTGAACGGATTTTACAAATATTTTAAATACAACTGACATAGCACAGTTCAATAGGATGATTGAATCATTGTTTTCATCACAAACATAACAAAATTGCTGAAAATTTGTTTTCAATTACTAGATATACATTGAATTACTTCCATTACAGTTTCTCTGTTGCTAAAATTTCAGAAAATTATATAGGCCTAAATTAATTTATTTAATAAACATAGATGAAGATAATAACAATTGTTTTATTAGTAGTTTCATGACTATGGCTTGTGATTTTGGGTGGATTTAATAAATTTATAATCCTTCAAATTTGTGAGTTTGCACGTCCAAGTTCAAAATATAATCTCTGGCCTGAGGAGTTTCTACATTAAAATCATTTGCACGTCTCTCAAATTCATAAACAATGTGCTTTATTGTTTGCTCTGGTGCCCCGCAATCATATTCTGGAGAGTCTGTGAAGCCACATTTGTAAAAAGATGCTTTGCATCTACCATGCATTGTACGGATGCGATTCAGTGTCACCCAGGTATTTCGAGGAAGGTCAAAGCCCGGTGGTATGGTGCACTGTCTGAGGGCATCTGGTATCTCTGGTGGGGGGGGGGCTCCTCCCTCCATCTATCAGTCAGAGAAAATTTCTCACTCTTAAGGCGTTCAGCGAGCTTCATTGTAGGCCTCATTTGGCATCATTTGTGAAATGATAGGTTTGTAGTTCGCAAATCTATTCTTGCTAACTGAGCTTCATAAAATAAAATGAGTGAAGAAAATTTATATTGTGAATATTTCAGGCTTCTCTTTTAGAATCTTTCTTTTTAGTATTTTGTTGTACCGTATATTAAAAACAACATTAATAGACTTACTTCTTTGCAATGTTGCGTGAGTTAGTCATAGTTTATTTAAGCCGTGATTATTACAAAAATTGAAAGATTCCAATTAATTGGAGATGAACATCATTTATAATCTACGGTCGGCCTATTTATCAATAGAAAGTACTATGAGGGCTTTATTCTAAATGATTTCTTACAATTTCTTCAACTGTTCCTGAGTTTTGTGTTTTGTCAATGGTATTCACATTATTCCATCTTGATAGAAACAAATAATGAATTCATATTAATTGATAGTAAGAAATCTGATTGATCAATTATCTATAAAGCCCTCATTAAAAATATTATTGGAGTTTTCTTTTAAAAATAAGTTGACTTGTGATTCAGATTAGTATTTCTTAAGCATGTAAGCTATACTTCAACTATTGGAGTTCCAAGAGTGTTAGGGCTCAAATAATTAGCTGGCAATGCACAAATTTCAATTATATGCAACCAGTAAACATTCGTAGAACGGCAGTGAAGAGTATTGAACACTTTTGGAATGAAAGTATTTTTGTCACATTGTTGATAGATAAGTACAGGCCAAACAATTGAAAAGCTTTCCCTCAAGAGCATTGGTAATAAGTAAACATTAGTAATATTAAAAAATAATCTAACAATGAAATTGTGAAACTAGAATAGATTAAAGTTATATTATTAATAAATGGGGAAATTAATGCAGGTTCAAGAATTTTAATAGTTCCTATCAGTAATGGTCACTGGCGGCTCGTGAGGTGAAGTGCCCGTATCTTATACTGTACAAACACATCACCTATTTCGTCGGCACGAGCCCCCAGGGTAATGGATGACATATCAAAAACATTCAAGGAGGGAATTAAAAATTAATAATTGTCTTGCCAGTCATATCCATCAGGCCTATAACCTTCTACAAATACCAATTCATATAACTACATTAATGTTTGTTTATGTATAGCTAGCTATTTATGATCTCATCTTAATTTAGAATCTGTTTTTAGTTTTCTAATACAATTTTTAAAACACAACCATTATGTTATTTTAAAAGTTCTAACTATCAACTTATTCATCCAATCCTATTATGTGCTGATCTAAGAATGTAGCTACAATTTGCTTTCATGGGGTCTAAATAATTATTATCTTCAATGGCCTCCTCTTGCATTGCTGAGAAATGAACAAAACTCTTACAATAGCTTCAATAGTTACAGTCATTCTGTGGTGATATTGATAAAATAATTAGTTTTCTATAATGAGTATAAAAACAATAATTAATTGCAGATAAGAAATATATTGTGCTAAAATCTAATTCACTAAGTGCTTCTTACTATCCATTTATATACCATAACTGTACATTTAAAATATAAATTTTAAAAAACTATCAATACGGTATTGAAATTATTATTGTTCTATAAAACTCAATATTCCGTTTTCAAAAAATGGGTGATTTCAAATTTTTGTCAAAGATTTTCTACTTTCAAAAATTACTTCATACCTGCCATGTTTCAAGTTGCAAATGTGGATTGATTCTCATTGAAATTTCGGCCATTTTTATCAATTACAATGCAGAATGGAGCTTATGATGGTTAACATTATTATAATATTGACTGTGTGCTGTATAAGTCTGCTCCTCATGAATATTAGATAATTTAATTTGTATGTATTGCATTTAAATGTTGTCAATGAGAAATTAGGGTATAGTAGGCCAACATTCATTGGTACATGGTAGTAGTATACGTATAAGACTTGGTGTAAAAATAATACTACCCTAATAGGGAGATAGTCAAAAGAGTTATGAATTTGGTAGACCTAACACAGTTTATTATTGTTGAAAGCTATTGACAGGCCTATTTAAAAAAAAAATATTCTATTATTGAAATATATGAGTCAGACATTTTTTGGATGAAGGAATAAGGTCACATTATTCTCACTTTCAGTTCATCATTTCCATTTATAATAATATTCCAGTCAGAAGTGTGTAGTTTACTTTTATAAGATTCAGACTCAACTGAAATTACTCTGGTTGCAAGATGGGAAACAGCTCATCTTGTTTCCATAAATGGATCCTACAAATTTAAAGCAAGAACTTTCAAATCTTTTGTGGAGATTTACAAATGGATAAGTTCTTAATGTAAATTTTTTATGGTTATGACCTTATAACCATGATGTAGACTGGGAATAATTGTGATCTGCGACCATAAATAGCTTAATTTATTGGATAAAGACTCAGGTTTAATATTGCATTTGTGCTGTGGATCAAATCTTTATAACCATGATGTAGACTGGGAATAATTGTGATCTGCGACCATAAATAGCTTAATTTATTGGATAAAGACTCAGGTTTAATATTGCATTTGTGCTGTGGATCAAATCTTTGAAAACCAACAAAGATCTACCTGTATTGTGGTGAGTTATCAAGGAGAAAACGAGCACCAATTAAATTGGCTATGGGCATCATAATTCACATTATAATTTATTTATTCACTGAGTTAATTTTATTGTATTATACTATAAAATTATCACTTATCTTGAATGTGTGTTCAGTTTGATGAAAAAATTGTCTTTGTTTATTATGAATTTCTAAGATACACTAGATTATATTTACACATTGATTCAAATTGTTCTATCACTCATACACTTTTTTTATTTTATAATAGTTATTATTTTATTTTTATGTTGTACACGAAAGATACACTACATTACTTACGACGATTTGACATCCCCTCAACAAAACTCGTACCTATTCAATAACTTATTGATTAATATTTGCAGCTTTCTCCCCTCTCTGACAATTTGTTTTTTTTTTATAAATCACAACCGGTTTTGAAATTTTATTTGTATCAGCTACATATTGATAATATCAACACACCAACACACTATAATATATAGTCACATCAACCTCACCTCAATGAATTTATAAGTGCATAATATTTATTTAGAATCTGAATCAGGTTGGTGCTTCAAAACTTGTGAGTGAAGCGTTTTCTCAGAAGAGTTCAAAATTATTCTTCAGGCACCTAACCACACACAGAATGTCCAATCACAGCAAAGTATGGTTTTTGCCACTTTGTCCACTGGCTGTCAAAAATTACTGATAAACACCATCGACTGCATTATTATTTACTATATTATTATAATAAATTTTCATCATAACAGTACCGGTTGCTTCACTTTGCAATTTAGGTAATATTGAGATGTTCATCAAATCCAAACCTCAATGATAATTTACCATTGCTGTCGTTGTTTTAATTATACAATGGTTATAACTGGATATATGGTAACTTTATTTTCATTACATTTTATTTCAATAAATATTGACATGGTTGTATGTTATTAAACAAAAGTTTTTTTTTAATAATTGCATAAATCAAACTTATAGTCAATAGTTTGGTATGGTAGTTCAGTTGAAATTTATTCACAAAGACCCATTTCGTGAAGCTTGTATTTTTGACTTATTTTATTCAATAATCTGTCCATACAATTGAATTTCTTTGACAGGTTATAAATACTTGTCAAGCATAAGGATGTAAACAACTTTTAATTACATTACTGTAGTGAATGCAGCAAATTGAAGAAATTTAAATAGTTACCAAAATGTAAGATTAGTTCAATTATTTCAATGGTCAAAAGCCAAAAAGACTTGATTTTAAATTAAATAGATATCTCAAAAGATTTCAAAACCAATAATTACCAAGAATATCCATTCAAAATATAGACCATGATGTATTCTATGATAGATATGGTAACATTGAAGCTGAATCATATTCTGCTTTTTCATCTTCTCATTAGATTTTCATTTTTCACAATAATCCAAATTTTTACTATCACATATTATAATGCATAATTATAATTATAATGTATTAATAGTTGATAATTAGAATCAAGCTGAACTCAATCAAAGATTCTTAATTATTTTAGCATATACACTGTATAAATATTGTCACTTTTACTAGAAATTACAAAATTCAATTTCCATATCTTATTAAAATATAAAACAGATATTGGATAAATCGAATACATCTATTACCAATTGAACAACACCAATTAAAGAATGAAACAATCATAGAATTCAATTTGGTTTGTAACAATGAAACAAATTTTACAAATTACTTTTCAATGATAACATAATCTATTCTGGTACTTTAATGATAATGGTCTACAAATACTAATGAATGTAGCATTTTATTGTAAAAATATCAAAACACTCACTAAAATATGAATCTATTTAATTATGAATTAATCAACTTTATGCTTTAGAGCATGTATAAATTATTCTTGTTGATATTATAACAGGAAATAAATCACTATATTCCAACAATAACTATTTTCAATTAAAATAACAACAATTTAGAGTCAATTTTGACATTTTCATGATAATTCCCTTTATGTTAAAATTCATAGATTTCTAACATTCATAATTTTTATGTAATGATTTAACATTCAATAAATTTCTTACTTAGAGATGACTGAACCATTGATAATCTCCTTGACAGAGTAATAATATAATATAAATGAAAGCCTACTAGTTTTATAAGGTTCATCACATCATACATGAATAACTCTCCCCAGAGAGAAACACAGATGTATATAAATGCTGACACAAACAATTTCGGGAAGTGAAGTAAGATGGTGAAGAATTGAGGATTGCTTCACTTGAATATTGATAGCAATTTGAGTATCGATAGTGTTTTCTAGTCACTTTAGTCGAGTGAGGACAGTGAGGTCGGCTGCAGGTGTGATTGCCTTATTTGTCGGGCTCAAGCATGACAATGTCATCGGCGACAATGTCGCTGATGTGAAGGTAGATGATCCAGTACATGAGGTTGAAGCAGACAAAGCAAACGGGAAACATTATGCGAGAGTACTTATCAATGTCGCTCGGGGAGATGCCGCACATCTTGTTCAGTTCCCGCTCGGAGCGGTTGATGTGCGGCGGGGGCGGAGGGGGGGCGGGCGCTTCCTTGTCCGGACGTCCGTTGGTCCGGCTGTCTAGAGTTCCACTTTTGTAGTGGCCTTTTGAGTCGCGCATTGTGTAACGGGTTGCCTGCAACAGAGTGCATTGCATATCACTTGCCAACAATACTCCCACTCTCACTTCTTATCTAATTCACTTCTTATATCTTCTTCCCTAAACTCTTGCTAGAACAATATCCTGTGAGGACCAGAAATTTTCAAAAATTCAAATCACTTGACAACAATACTCTCACTCTCACTTCACATCTAACTTTGTATAGACTTTCACTAGAACAATATCTTAAGGACCAGAAGTTTTAATCGTTATAGAGCTCCTCTATCTCTAGAAAGATAAATTTTTAAGTTTTCTCATATATGTATATGAACGGCCATATTGCACAAAACCCCATTGAATTCAACCGCCGTAAGATGATGATACTTTACAGAGCTTTATAAGGATTTTGAAGCATTTGTTCCAATGGACGATGTCATTTATCTGTAGTAAAGTCCAACTGGCACTCAGTGCAACTGGTAGCAGGTTTCAATCAAGACACAGTTAATTCTTTTGCAACAACTCTTCAACCGATTCATAATAACCAGAGTTTACATTGTACCTATATTGAAGGATTCTCCTGGCCGTGAGAGTTTACACACAGTTGGTGCGAGACTTCACCATTCTAATGAATCCTCAAAAAGCGTTGTTCAATATTCAGTTCCATGGTGAGAACTGTGAACAATACAATATTTTTTCATGTAACATGTAACCAACATGACTCTTCCACATCAAGTTGTCATCAACAGAGAGGCCAAGGTATTTGACAACCTGGGACTGTTTTATTATTTCCACAGCCACATGCAACATCAACACAACCAACTCTGTGGAATCTTAGAGGTGGGAAGAATGAAAGAAGAAGAGCTCCAAAGTTGAGATTAGGGTATGTGATTTTGAGATTTCATCATTGGAGTCTTCTCGATGTTTAGACTCAATTTATTAAAACCAAACAACAGAGCAATGAGATGTAGATCCTGTGACATTTCCTCATATTTCCTCATAAACGACTGTTGAACAACAAGTTACAGATTGAAGTTTGGTGAGCTGCTTAAACATGAGGAATGATTGGCTTTTCAAGGATAAGAGATAGAGAATGCATATTTTTGGATGGTCATCATCTAAAGGTACTGTCTTTAGATATTGAAGTTTATTTGTTAGGGCACTTGATGACAAGTATTTCTCTTCAAGTTTCTACCAATAGGCTATAAGTTGAAAGTTAATTTTTCTTATCTTTGTCAGAGTAATTAAAAAATTTCCGGTTTCCCTGCGCCACTCTGTATATGAAGTAGGGAGGCATTTCAAAGTATGAAAGAAAACCAATACTGTATTTTAGTTAAAAGCATAAGCATAATATATTATGGAATATTAATTTTACTGTACCTTTCCATTATTTTGTTTGGTTCAGCAGCAAAATCTCAAATACCCAAAGTATGAGTTTGGGTAATTATATTAGCTACTACATTCAAATCCATCCCTTCAGTACCAGAGTATAATTAACAATAGGGAAGTTTTAAGCAAACTCTAAACTGAGATTCTAGCTCTTAAGTAGATCTTAAAGCAGGGGTGCCATTTGGGGAGGGCATGGGGCCTAGGCCCCCCAAAGATCAAAAAAAAAATTTGAAATAGCGAGCTTATCAAAAAAAATAAGACCTTGTAAAATAAGTATCATGTATTAAGACATTAGATAGACAAAATGAAGCTTAACATAACTTTTTTAAATGTAATATTTCAAAAATTTTCCTGGAGAAAAACCCCGAAACTCCTCTCCATGGGGGTATTCCATACCCCCTGGTATTTGCCCTCCCCCACCTATTTCAGTCCTAACTCCGTCTAATAGAGTATATTCTCATATCATTTCAGAAATTTTTACTGGTAGGCCTACTTCCCGAAAAGATTGAAAATGGTGAGGAAGTAGAAATTGGTGGGGGGTCGAAGTTAGTTGTGGATCCCCCTCTAACGTGAATTTTATTGAGGGGAGCGAGATTTGCGTTTATTATTGGATTGGTTTTACGTTGGATTATTAGATTGATGATAAACATATAGTCGCAAAACATGTTTAACAAGATGCAAAGTGAATAACTACACTATTTCTTTACAGTAGTATTTAAAGTATTTTAAAAACTTCTAAGCCTGAGGGGGGGCGACCGCCCCTTCGCCCCTCCTCTGGGTTCGCCACTGCAATAGACATGATCATCCTGTTGAAAACACCCTAGATGAAAAGTAAGCTACCGGTATCGTGTAGGATACGAACCAATTCAATCCAACCAAGAAATAAGGCTTGCCTATTTTCAGAATTCCTTTCTACTGTTGCACCGTAGCCTACAAAATTAGAGAGACTGATTTTGTAAAAACGCTACCCTACTTGAAATGTACCATTAAATTACCATTAAATGTACCATTAATTACCTACTTGGAAGGTACCCTACTTGAAATGTCTGACCATCAACAATAGTACTTTATAGGGAAAGTTGATAGCCAATAATTACCGTATTCAATTATTCTACTTCATGAATGCCAACTCAAGAATACACTCAGCTATGATTTTTTACAATTCACCTGCAATTCCTGTCGAAAATCGCTTAAGATTCTGCAGTAATATTTCACGGAACGTACTGCAAAGGCCTATTATATTCAACACATCAAACCTGTTTATCGAAATATATTATCTGTTAACTTCCCTCTTTTCACAAAAGTTCTGATCAAGAACCCTTCCATCAGCACAATACAACTTTAGTTCGACTAAACAATCTTCCTGTGAATAAACCTGTTTTCATTGATGTAAAACCCCTACTTTTGTTGAAAATCTCATTATATGATTGGCTGGTAAGACATGCACGAAAATTTCTTAAAAGCTATTAAATTTTATTTCAAATGAAAGGTTTTGTTCTATGTATTTACCTGTTTTCACTTTGGAATCACATTAATCCAACATCAGAACTTGGTGGAACGTCTTGTTGGAGAGCACTTTGCAATACATAACTTATTTTGATGAGAAATTATTGAGTTGAAACTTGAATTTCTGGTACTCTTCACTTCGCAATACATTTTTTTATTCAATCACTTACTAGACATTTCACTGGCAATAACTATAGCATGGCTATCTCTAGTGGAGATGGCTATGACTATAGGCCTAGTGATGAAATTTCCAACTTAGTGATGCACTTTCACGTCAGAGTACAAACAATAACATATAAAACTAGAAATATAAAACAAAACTGTAATCCTCAATTTTGTTGAATAAAACAATCAGCAATACATGAACCTACAATATTTGTGAGGAAAATCAAATAAGCTAGCTCTACCATATATTACCAACATTAACAGTTTAAACAGAAACTGATATAAATATTTTTGGTGATAAAAATATGTAGGCTCATGAAAGAATGAGATGATAATCAAGAGGAAATTAATTAAAAATCTGTGAGGTGTTTTTAAGGAAATTAGTTTTTTTTTTTGGAAATAATCATCAGCAATTATCATTTCAACTTTATTGAAATAAAATCGACAAACAAGTAGTATTTCCCCTTTACATTACGAATTTCAACTTCACGACTTCCATCTAGTTTCTTTAGAATATAAAGTTTCTCATTTTCATCAGATTTTCAAGTTGTAAATGAGCAGTCTACACATTTTATATATTTATCTCATATTCACCTTGCTCACAACGAGTCACAAAATATGAATATTAATTATTATTATTATTACTCATATCAATAACTTACAGTTTCTATTTCTTAATATACATTTTCATTTTTCCTGTGTAATATTTACAATATTTGTCATTTTGAGAAGATTTCAGTACACAGAAATACGTTATCCACAAAAGACGTTATCTTCTGTTGGCCAGATACCTTTGTAAATTACAATTATAGTGATTTATAGAGGTACCTAGCTGGCAAAAATATCAATAGAAATGAATAACACAAACCAAAATGAGAGTTGGCCATAATTCTCAGGCCAGAAGTTGCCTTTTCCCCAAGTAGGATAGTGATTGTAGTGATTCAAGGGTTGATTTATGAATTCAAAGACTGAACCTCGGTATTTCGTACTTCATCAAAACTAAACACATTGTCAACGATGAAATACCAGATTATATAATAATATCAGTGACGAACTCAAACTTCTCTTATATCAGTCTCAATTGTAATGTACCAATAATTTAGCTTGTAACGTTGTAATAGGCGTTCAGGTATAGTAAATAATTACCTACCGGTAATACTAATTAGTATTTGTAATATAATAATTGTGTCTACTTTATTTATATTATATTATGTTTTATTATATTATATTATTATGTTGGCTGCACTGGCAGAATGGTGATGGCAGGCAGCACAGGAAGTAGGGTAGTGATGGGTGACCCTGCAACTGATGTTTACATATTATACTAATAAAGCAACATGTCAAAGTCCAAGTGTGTTACTTATTTTAAATACCAAACATGGCGCAGTCGGTATTTTCTGGACGATTATTTATTTGAGTTTTGAGTGAATGTGTTCAACTGTGAAATCGTGGGATACCTCTGCAACTACAACAACCTAGAAAAGATGGCGGCGGCTTGTAATGTCCCAGCAAAGTTGTGCCTTGATGGTAATCTCAGTTCCAACTGGAAAGCATTTGAACAATCATTTACTATCTATCTTCTAGCCTCCGGACTTAACGAAACCAGTGAAGAAAGGAAAATAGCCCTCCTCTTGAATCTAATAGGGGAAGAGGCACTGATCGTCTACAACACAATTCGTGATGATGACAAGGACAAAAAGCTGCAAGATGTGTTAGATCGATTCAAAGACTATTGCAACCCGAAAAAGAACATACTGCACTCTAGATTTTTATTTTATGAAAGGAAACAAAAAGAAGGTGAGGACTTTGCTTCATTCTTTACTCAAGTTAAAGTACTGATTCAGGACTGTGAATTCACGAATGTCGACGAGATGCTTCGTGATAAGCTGGTTTTTGGCTCCAATAATGACGATATAAAATCGAAATTGATAAAAGAAGGCAATCCCAAGTTGAATGATGTGGTGCAGACTTTGAGACTTGCTGACATCTCTTCCAAGCAAGTGGAACAGATTCTATCTAGACCTAACCTAGAAATAGTTCACTCCAGTAATGTACACGTCAAGAACATGAACTATCAACAAACTCATGATAATGGTAAAAATTTGATGAACTGTAATAGATGTGGCTACAATCATGCTCGTGGACGATGCCCAGCTTATAATAAGACTTGTGCCAAATGCCAAGGCAAAAATCATTTTGCGAAAATGTGTAAGACAACCAGGCCTAGTGATCGACAACGCAAAGTACACTCCATTGACACACAAGAAGACGATGAAAACACTGACTATTTCTGTGGCTCGCTGAATATTTCATCAATTCAATCTAAGGCATGGTTCCAATCTGTCAGAGTCGAGGATAAGATGGACATCAACTTCAAACTTGACCCCGGCGCTGACGTCAACATTCTACCAAATCCAATCTACAAGGAATTACAACAAAAACTTGGTAACACTCTGAAAACTTTACCATGTGACTCCCGACTTGAAAGCTGGAATGGAATGTACACCGAAGTGGATTTCCTAGTTTGTTTAACGATTTCAATAAATGGGCAGAAAGGACAAGAAAAATTTTATGTGGCTGGCAATGAACTTTCAGTTCCAATTCTATGTAGAGACTGCTGCACAAAATACAACTTGGTAAAAAGGATTGCAGAATCAACTGTAAGTTATTCTAAATCAAATATTATTAATAATTTTAATGATGTTTTTGAAGGTATTGGAAAAATAGACAGACCATACAAAATTTCTCTTAAAGCAGGCAGTGAACCCTCATCTATTCCACCTCACAGGGTTCCAATTAAAATTCAAGAAAAACTACAACAAGAACTTGACAAATTGCTTAAGCTTGGCATTATATCAAAGTCATCTGGTCCATCAGCTTGGGTAAATAGGTTAGTAACTGTTGAAAAGCCAAATGGTGATCTTAGAATATGTTTAGATCCAAAAAACCTGAATGATGCTATAATTAAAGATCACTTTGGTATTCCCACTCTAGAAGAGGTTTCAAGTAGGATAAAGGATGCTAAATTTTTCTGTGTCTTGGACCTTAAAGATTCGTTTTGGCACATTCCCCTTGATGCAGAGAGTGCAAATTATTGTACATTCTCAACTATGTTTGGCACCTACAAATTCAATAGGCTGCCCTTTGGACTAAATATTGCTTCAGAGGTGTTTCAGAGGTATTTGTCTGAGATATTTCATGACATAAAAGGGGTATTTATATACATTGATGACATTCTAATATTTGGGGAATCTCAAAAAGAAGTTGATGATATATTATTTCAAGTATTGCATAAGGCTAGAGAATGTAATATAAAATTTAACCTAAAAAAATTTCAGTATATGCTTAATGAGGTTCACTACTTGGGTCATATATTTTCCAATGGTACTATGAGGCCTGATGAAGATACAATAAAAGGAATTATTGATTATGACATTCCTAGCAATAGGGTTGAATTGCAACGATTTTTAGGCCTCATCAACTATTTGCGATCTTTTATTCCAGATTTATCTCAAATTACTTTTCCTTTAAGACAGCTTCTGAAAAAGGATACAGTCTTTGTATGGTTGGATATTCACACACAAACCGTAGAAAAACTGAAGAGAATAATAACACAGGCTCCTGTTTTACAAGTCTTTGATCCTAACAAACCTATACAAATTCAAACTGATGCCAGCAAAGATGGAATTGGTTGTGTGTTACTACAAGAAAATAAACCTGTATACTATGCTTCTAAAGCTCTCTCTGAAACTGAAATAAATTATGGCCAAATTGAAAAAGAATTTTTGAGTATTCTATTTGCTTGTAAGAAATTCCATAACTTTATCTATGGTAGAAAGACTGTTGTACTTACAGATCACATGCCTCTTGTATCAGTCATGAAAAAAGATATTATCAAAATTCCATCCACTAGATTACAAAGAATTCGACTAAAGCTGACAATTTATGACATTGACGTCCAATATTTACCTGGCTCTAAAATGCATATTGCAGATGCTCTCAGCCGAGCTTGTTCAAGTGCTGACAGAAATGTAACTGATTCGTCATTAAATGAAGTAATTCATTCTATCAATATTTCAGATGACCTCAAATCAAGAATTCAGTCAGAGACCAGCAAGGATCCTCTCTTGAAATGTCTGATCCAATATTTTCAAACTGGGTGGCCCAATTCCAAGAACAAAGTAACACCTGATGCAAGGTATTATTATGATTTCAAAAATGTTATTAGTGTAGAAGATTCGATTGTTTATCTGGAAAACAGATTGCTAGTACCTTTATCTTTAAAAAATTGCATTTTGAGCAAGCTCCATGAGTCACATCAAGGCATAACAAAAACAAAATCTCGTGCAAAACATATTTTTTATTGGCGTAACATGAATTTAGACATAGAAAATTTTATTGGAAATTGTACAGTTTGTAAAAAACTCTCCAGGAACAATGTTAAAGAACCCATGTATGTAAGGGAACAACCAAAATTACCCTTTGAAACGGTAGCTTGTGACATTTTGAATTATGCTAATTCTGATTATTTAGTTTTAATTGATATGTTTTCCAAATGGATTGAGTTAGTTAAGCTTTCTACAAAAACAGCAGATTCAATTATCAAAATTCTGAAAGTTATATTTTCTGTTCATGGTATTCCATCCACACTGTATGCTGACAATATGCCATTCAATTCATTAAAGTTTCATGAATTTGCTGTAGAGTGGAACTTCAAAGTCATATTTTCAAGTCCACATTATCATCAAAGCAACGGCCTTGCTGAGAAAGCAGTAGGTATCTGCAAGTTAATGTTGAAAAATGTAATGATACTTCTTCAGACATAAATCTGATGCTTCTGGATTATCGAAATACTCCAGTTGCAGGGACCAACTTTTCGCCTTCACAACTACTTTTCAGTAGGCTCTGTAAGACAAAGCTACCAATTCGTAATGAGTTATTAGTTCCTAAACTAGTACAGGATTTCCATTCCACGTTGGTCAAAAATGCTCTTAAATCAAAGAAGTATTATGATAGGACGTCTAAAGTTCGTAAAGATACATTCCACAGTGGTCAAACCGTTGTTTATAAAAACAATAGAGAGAGTAGAGAGTGGTATCCTGCTCAAATTGTACGTGCAGGTAATACTCCCAGAACCTTTATTGTCAAAGAGGGAAATGGACGGGAGAAAGTGAGAAACACTATATTTCTCAAAGATAATAGTAAAAATAGCAGTAATTGTAATAATAGTTGTAATCTGAATGTTAATAATAGTTGTAATAATATTGAAGCAAATAATGTAAAACAAAAGTACTGGTCTGGAGAGCGACAGACTCTCACATTGCCTGGACCCAAAGTTCTGTTGGCTCCAATAAGGGACAGGCCTGTTCGCACAGTAGCACGCCCTATATATTTAAAAGATTATGTTTGAAAAGGGAGATGTAATATAATAATTGTGTTTACTTTATTTATATTATATTATGTTTTATTATATGATATTATTATGTTGGCTGCACTGGCAGAATGGTGATGGCAGGCAGCACAGGAAGTAGGGTAGTGATGGGTGACCCTGCAACTGATGTTTACATATTATACTAATAAAGCAACATGTCAAAGTCCAAGTGTGTTACTTATTTTAAATACCAAACAGTATTCAAATTGTAAGTAGCGAATATTGAATAGGGTGGACTTCAAATTGAACATGTTTCAAGCTCTAAACTGTATTAAGAAGCATATTTCGATCTCTGCGAAGTTTAAAAAGTGGGAATTATTTTTGATTAATATCCAAACTCGAAACAATGAATTAATAAGCAATAAAGGCAAAACTTTTTGGTATAGTAGGTGACCTGTTATGCATTTAAGAGTATTTTAAAAATAGAATCAATATTGTATCACATGGATATTTTCATTCATTCTCAATTCGTTAAGTTTGAAGAAAGGGTGAAGGGCTTAATAAAACGGTTTCCAACTATAAAAAATCGCATAGACTTTGTAGAAGTTGATTGTTGAGATTCTATTTTTATTCTTGGATTCTATTATCTTGAAATGATCAACTTCAATCTCGAATAAATAATTTGTCTACTTCCCTCTGAATAAAATTACTATACTAGGCTACTATATAGAGACTTATATATACAGTGAAGACTGATAAAGAGACTGATTACCGGTACACAATCTCTGTAGATAAAACGATGTGAATTCAAGTGATGATTCAATACGAAGATGACCAACTCTCATTTTGTTTTGTGCGAAAAAACCGTAACAAAGTCATGAGAAGACACTGGACACAAATAGCCTACATTTTGCTTTTGTGTATTGCAAATCCGGTAATACAATTGTAAAACACAACATTAGAAAAACAGAATTGTGTATTACAATTGCAATTAGTTCAGAATACATTCTTAGTCTAATATTCTAAGAAATGTAGCCTATATGTGTAATACACATATAGGCTATATATGTCTCTTTAGCCTATATATAAATGTGTCAACATTTATATACACATTGTGTATATAAATGTTGACATGAAACTATTTTTTTCTCGTGTTTGTTTCAATAGGTTTACCATATTACTTTGAAAAAAGTTTACAAAAACATGACAAAATGTTCATGTTTGAATGATGGTAGTGGAAACATTGATAGCGAAATATGAATGTGATCATATCTATTATATAGTGAGTAGGCTAACTTTTTTTTGGTTCTGAGCCATGAATCATTTATAAAATTATCCATGTGACAAAGTGTAGTGAATGAATGTATATTGTACATAGTGTTGACCGTGAAAGTATATGTATATAATACAAGTATAATTTGAGATACGTATATTATATGCATATAAAATAGTGCTGATGAAATAGAATTTGGAAAATGCTAGGCTAATCATTATCAGACATGACAAGCACCTTTTGCAAGTTGAATTGGACTGTTTTGGCTTCATCACGGAATGATTGAGCAATATGATTGGTTATTTTTCATAGTAATTCAAAAACTAAGCTCTAACTAAACTCTCATGAGAAATCACTCATAACTGAACATTTCAAATTATAAAAGAGACAATGGTAATATATAATAAAGCGGTAGAAGTTACTGGTATTGAGTTCCTCTGGTTAGTTTTGGTAGAAAATTGTTGCATGCTTTAAATGAAAATACATTCACTGTAAGTTATTCACTTGGAGTTGAGAAAGAGGTATTTGCCATTTTTAACATTCTTGCATTTCTCTTTTTGGTACCAGAATTTATGCTCAATTGTATGTTTTCACCTTAGTGTTCTCCATAGATAGTCTGTAGATTTTTGGGATGGTCAAAGTAAAATTAGAGAAGTGATCTGTTATTTCAGAAAGGACTTGTATACTATCAAAATTTATGGAATTTCCCATCTATTTGTGAATATTGGCAGTTTCTCTTATCTTTCTCATTCGCAGAGACTTTATCATAGCCTAGAATTTCAATATGAAATCTTATCAAATTTTAGTTTTATATAGCCTACAGTAGCCTATCATATTCCCAATATAAAAACTAATTAGAAAAACTTAAAAATTATTCAGTTTTTACAAACCACACGCAGAGTGAATTGCAACTTATTATCAACATTCAACTGTCATTTTGATATCTTTATTTTGATTATTTGCTTTTTACCCACAGTGTTACATGATTTCATCAATGACTAATAATAATTTGTTCGTTCAACTACGCTTCAGATCCTAAGGGGTAAACTCCATACAAGAACTAGTCGAACTGCTCCTTCATTCAAGGAAGCTTTAGCAAATGCATATTGGAAAGTCATTTCATACGTTCCTTTCTAAAATAAAACTATATACAGGAAAAATGCAATAAATGGAACAAAAAATATATCAGAAATATATCTCAAGGTATATCATATTTTAGACGACCATCTTCACGTATAAGGTTATTTGAACCTGCCCATAATGTGCTTTACCATATACAATAATAATCTAACATTCATTATAACATTGTATGATTTTTTAGAAATCTCAATCTACAATAAAAACATTCTAATATTGGTTCTCTCATACTTTAGAATTTTTAATTTTATCCTCTAATAACTGAATATATTCACCTCAGTTCTCAGTGGAGAAGAAATAAATTGGGAGTTTATTTTGAAAATGGAAATATCAGTAAAAACACTTATTTAAATGCGAGTCTCAAGCCAACAGTTCTTAGAAGAGAAAGTTTGAAACCAGATTGTCTTGTACAAAGTAATTTCAGATAACTATAAATTCAGTTATAATATTGTTTGAAGTGGTTAATGCTCACCAGTCATTGCAAACGTAACATTTGGGTATTGAATTAAAACAAGTTTACTTTCTTCTCACTTTTGATGTGATCTTCCAACACATAAAATTCTATTTCTGATGAGCACACCAAACTAGAATTTCTAATTATTAAGATTTTTAAATTCAATTCTCTTATAATTGATTGGTTTCCATGATTATTGTTTTCTTGAATTGCTCTATTTTGGAAATTCTCTTGTTCCCTTTTATAATTCCTAATTCAAATTTAATGAATCTCCAATAGAATAGGACGTTTTATTTTGTGAATAATTCATGATGATGGAGAGAATTCATTATAATAAATTAATGAGATTATGAGAATTTTTCAAAATTGAGTATAGAAATAATTATAAAATTAACAAGGTACTGTAACTTACCATACACAAGTAGGCCTAACTATTAATAAAAAATACAGATACATTATCAATCCTTTCTGAGTATAGTTCTAATAGTCTATTATTCCGATCTCGCTTATTTTTGAATGATCAATCTGATTAGTGAGTTCGAAATTTCTCAATTTGTGTGGGTGCTATATTAAAACAGGAAATTTCTCATCATTATAATTGAGAAAACAATGATGCATGTTGCATTGTCAAATTCTCTATGTTATAGCATTCTTCTTTTTAATTTCTTTGTATGTAGGCCTATTTAAACAGAATATTTTAATTCAATTCTTCGGTATCGGTAGCCTACTGTATGAAATGATAACGCAAACAACATGATTCATCCTCAATTTTCAACTTTGTATTTTTATATTTAAAGACCAGTTAGAATCCTTTTTTCAAGTACGGTAAGCTTAGATGCTTAGGCTTAGATTCTGAAAGCATCTTCATTAAGTACCTTTCATCATCATCCTTCCCATTACCCACGCACAAGCCTAGAGTTTACGTGGGAATCATCACCACCAAAAAAGGTAGCTTTGGTATTGACAATAAAGATCATTCTTTAAACAGAAAATATGGAAGAGAAAATTCTCAAATTTCCATTAATTAAATAAATTAATGCTAGTAATTCTTAAACTGGTTTTATCAGTGAAATGTCATCTCCTGTAGATAGATTGATAAAAAGCTGATAAAATGTTATGATTGGTTATTTAACGTCAATAAAATGTAGGCTAAATGGATGTAAATAAATTTATTAAGATATGTATGATAACATGAAACTCGACATAGAGAATTAGACAATTTATTTATCATTGTTTTCAATCTATCATTATTACAAAAATAAAATGTTGATATTGAATTGAAAAAATGCTATCTCTGTTCTACTGGAATTTGGCTTATTGGAACTGAGCCGTTTTTAGAGATTTTCAATCTCCACTCAACATTTTAGCAACTTTTCAATAATACAAACACTCAGTCAGACTTCACACATATACATCCTAATTTACAATACGCGGTAATTGTATATGAAATAAGCTTACTCATAAATAACTTATATTGATATCAAAACATAAATGTATTGTTCGTTTTGATTAAGGTTTGGCTGCTACCTGTTAATGCGGTTCACTAGACCTGAGTTCGTAACCGCAGAACAGGCTTATTTCAGTGGGAAGAAACTTTCCAGTTCACCACCCGCACTTTGAACGTGTATCACATATTCACACATTGATACACATTGTATCAATATTCATTGTATCACATTGTGTACACTAGAACGATTATGACGACACAACCTAGCTGCCCCAAATATTGGAAATCACCGACACCTCAAGACAACTATATTGAACGCCTCAAAAGAGATGAGATCTTGCGGTTGCCTCTCATTTGTAATTGAGTTCGTTTAATAAATATCTACAAGATGAATAGAGCACTGGAAAATTTATTTCTATGTTTATTGACAGAGCTTGTATGGAGGTGAATGATTATGCAATTGGATGAAAAAATAATTACAATTCAAAATAATATGATTTTGAAGAAATGAACATGATTTAAATAAATATTTTATAATCTTAATAATTATTGAATTGAACGTTTGGAAATTATTTAATTGTTTAATTTTAACTGATTTAAGTAATGAATTGACTTTAATATAATTCAATTTTTAAATTCAGTATTTGAATACGAAAAATAAATCAAACCGAGTTATCATTTGTTAATAATGTCACTTAATTTTTTATTCATATGTTCTTAGTTACAGCTATAGAAATCGAATTCTCAGTGATTGAACTCCGATTTCAATTTTTATTTTCATTTTTATTAGTTTAAATAGATAATAACAAATTAATATAATAATTTTCAAAACAATGTTCTCATTGATTGGTCACTTTCAATCCTAAAATGGAAGGGTTATTCAACAAGAAGAAATATTTCTTTAAAAGTTATTGAATAAATTAGACCTATTCAACAGTATAAGTAATGAAACTAATTCACTAATATCAACATGAATATACTCTTCAATCACAATAAGCATCAGATTTTTAATCTGGTAATGAATCAACTGATTAGGTAACTTCTGTAAACAACAAATTTTGGAAACTGGTTTCCAGGTAACAACAAATTTGGAAGAATGTTACTAGGAAACAATTCAACCATTTAAAGCCATATAAATAACATTAAAATTTAATCGATGCCAAGAATGTTACATTTTTAACATTCTAGTGGATATTCAGCCGGATAGCTGGTATGTCTCTCAATCTTTTAAAATATTGTGGTACATGCTTGTAGAAATCTTCTGGTACCAATATTATAAAACCTCTTTATCATATGATTAAGGAATAATTATTGTATTGTTAAACACAAAAATTATTTTGAATTTTTTTTTGGTCAAACTGCTTTATGCCTATTCTTTCCTTGTTTATCAACAACATTTATTATTCAAGAGTAGGCTATAATGTAAAACTAGAACTTTTTTGTTTTAAGAAATAAAATTATTTATTTATTAGGTAGACATTGAGAATTCCTGAATGGACCTAAAACATTTATAAATTGTTTGAGATAAATTAGGACCTACTGTACCTTTTAATGGTAGTGTAAGATTCAATTAGATTCAACCCATTCAACATCATAATATAGTTTTAAAAATATTGAACAATTCAAGTATAACGAATAATCTCTAAAGAGATACTTTAGACTTTAAAGAATTAAGAATTCAACAGACAATATATAAATTTTTAACTCAATAACTGCAATATTAAGAGATTATTTTATAGACTGACAAATGACTAGAATATGTACAGTAATAATTTATTTATCCTTCGATCAACTGATATTTTCGTTTTCAAGGCTTTTACATCCTATACATTATTAGCGCTGAGCTATCATTTCACTTATTTCTTAAAAATTCATTTTTCATATTTAATACACTTTCAACTCTGGAATGGAGGTTCTCCTTTTTAATGGCAAATTTGACCTTTTAATATTTATAATGTTGTAGCTTATGGGCCCACTAACAAATATGGTTTTAAACATCATCACGAAGAACACTTCTTTTCGTGGCATTTATATTTATCATCCAAGAATCTCATTGATATCATAATCATTTTAAAACCTACTTTCCCCGAACTATTAATTTTTATAAAACAATGCATAGTTTGCGGAGTTATTCTTGTCTCTTATTGTGTGACCGCTTCTTTCTTGTTTTACAGGACTTCTAAGATTTTATGAAGCAGGCCCCTGGTATAGTTAAAATAGTACTATTATTGCCCTCTCATTGAATTTACTCTAATCTGTTAGAACTGATTACGAAAATCAAATTAGAAAAAATACGGTTATAAAAATAATAAATAATATACCGTAAATGCATTGATGGAAAATGGACATGATATATATTCGAATGTGAAGGCATCCCAAATCTTATACTAGTGTTGTGTTGTATATGACTGTTGATAATGGATAAAAATCTTTAAGAAATATCTGTGATGATGAATCGAATTAATGTGCCCTTTGTTCCCTTAACAATATATAATTAGTGTCCTTCCAATCGGAAAGCACTGTAATTATGGCTTTGAAAACGCGTTTGCTTCTGTTCAATATATTATTATTCTTACATACAAACAACAACATCACCATGTTGTTTGTTTTGTCAGTCGAAATGAAGCGAAGGCATGTTTGTTTTTGTGTTTCTCTTAAGAGTTTTACGTTGGGTTATGTTAGGTTAGGTCTGTGTCTACTTATCCTCTTCGAGTAGAACTAGATCGTCCGCAACCACGTCACTTATGTGAAGGTAGATGATCCAGTACATGAGGTTGAAACAGACAAAACAGACGGGGAACACAATACGCGAGTACTTGTCTATGTCGCTGGGCGTAATGCCGTACAGTTTGTTGATGTCTTTGCCGGGGTGAATGAGATGCTGCGGCGCGGGGATGTGAATTTCCTCGTCGTGGCGGCCGTTTATTGTGTTCTCCAGCGTTCCGCCCTTGAAGTGTGCCTTCGGATCGTGAACCTTGAAGCGTACCTCCTGGAACAAAGTCACGCAAACCACTTACAAGAGACACCTGGTCAGTTGGGTTGCATTGCGTTCTAGGCACTCACAAAATACGCTACCAAACAATTGTGAATCTAATGAAGACATTAATATTTTGTCAAACATCTCTTGAAATTGTGATATGTTGTCAATACAAAATTGTGATTCTGTACACTCGCACTTGGAAAGAGTCTTCCAATTTTTTAATTATACTGGGTCGAGCATATTTGACTTGAGACAGATGTGCGTCAGAGAATGGATAAGGAAAACACAAAATCGGGACGAATGGAGAGGCATACTGCGAGGGGCCAAGGCAAAGTCTCTTAATGGGTTGTAGTGCTGTAATTGTAGTTGGGATGTAGAAATGAACTGGATGGCCCCTAGAAATAAACTAGATGGCTAATTAGGGTGTTAGAGAATATTAATTTTGTATAATATATTTTTGAGGAGAATAAATTATTGATTGATTGAGAGTAGACTCAAATCATTTCAATTTTTGACAAAATGACACCTCATCACGTCATTTCCCACATGCACTGAATTATGTTTTTATTTAAATTTCACTAGAGCTTGATCGCTATTAAGAGATGATGGAGAGTATGAATACGTAGGGTGCGTCAATTTCAGTCTCTTGTCAATAGGTATAATCTTACCAATAATAATTTCACGTAATCAATTTATTGATTACTCATTCATTTACATTCAGTGAATGATTGTATGAGTATTTATGTGATGTTGAAAGTGTATTCTTTATTCATCTTTGAGAAGTTATTGGGCTCTCTTATGATAAAAATCGTATGACAGATAAAATTGATTGAGAATGAATTACTTTTCTTTCAAGAAAATATTTTACTGATGACGAGGAAATGTGAAGCAGGAATTTTCTTTATAAAAATCGTGACAGATGAAAAATTTATTATCTTCCAAGTAAATTTAATACTTTATCAAGGAAAAGTCAAACGGGAGTATTCTTGATAAAAATCGTGACAGATGAAATTGATTAAGAATAAATCTATTTTCTTTCAAGAAAGTCCAATATTTTACTGAGGAAAAGTCAAACGGGAATATTCTTGATAAAAATCGTGACAGATGACATTGATTAAGAATAAATCTATTTTCTTCCAAGAAAATTCAATATTTTATCAAGGAAAAGCAAATGGGAATATTCTTGATAAAAATCGTGACAGATGAAATTGAATAAGAATAAATCTATTCTCTTTCAAGAAAATTCAATATTTTACTGAGTAAAAGTCAAACGGGAATATTCTTGATAAAAATCGTGACAGATAAAATTGATGAAGTATAAATTTATTCTCTTTCAAGAAAATTCAATATTTCATTAACGAAAAGTCAAACGGGAATATTTTTCATAAGATAGAATTCAGAGCAAAGCTTTCAAAAAGTCCTTTCAAACTTTCACCAGAAGTGAAAGACTCGAGATTTCAGCGGATTTCTAATATTTTTTATGACTCCAGTGCAGTGGCTGAAGACGAGTGAGTAAGGCTTTAATTGATAGGGCTTTCTTAAGTATGCTTTGATTTAGTGGAAAAGTAGATGTTTCAATTCAGATTACACTTTCAGAAAATGATTTTTCACTGGAGTGATGACTGTAAAATCAACACAAAGAGAAATTTTTGTACAAAATTTCATATGCAGTTTCTGCCACAAGTTGCTTTTTGGAATGATGAAAATTTACTGACATTTAAAGTTCCATAAAACTTGATTCACAATTGTTTGGTAGAAGAAATTATCATATACATTAGCCACTGCTCAAGCCTTTTTCTATTTCAAATATCTAGAATATTATGCTCCGAATTTGTATTCTACGAATAACAGCTACATGAGACCAATAAAGCTTTAGTAGAGAAAATCGAGTCTCAAACGCTTTCTAGTTGAAAAATAAGTAATAAGTAAATGAAATATCAGAATCAAATTGTTACAATACTTTGTGTGCAGCTAAAAATAAGTAATATTGCGTAAGATTTTTTCATGATGAAGGAACAGGAAAAAAATGTGATTTGATCAATACAGGAAAGTAGACAGTGAATGTAATAATAGAAAATAGATGATTTTCAGGAAATGATGTACCATGGAAATTACACTAAACAATAGAATAATACATAGACGACGTTGTCCGAAGCCTTTTTACTCCTCAGATTCCATATAGTGATCATTCGAATCCTAAAAGTGATTTCTCATGTACCTATTCAATAAAATATTCCACTTTCTAGTAGTAGTAATGGCTGGAATGTAGTGATTTCACTGAAGTCTTCTTTCATTTACCCCAGTCGCCAATGTTTCGAAACAATCAACAACTATATTCCCATACAATAACACCATGACATCTTCATCAATTTATTCAAATATCATGATTCAAAAAAGTATATCAAGCTATGTCCAATTGTCCAATCTCTATATTCCTAATGAAACTATCTTTTTTTAAGGACGTTTAACCGTTCTCATGGCCTTTTCGTCCATAGCAATTTCAAATATCACACTTAACGACTCTGAACCGTTCTTCAGGTTTTTGAGTCAAACACACACCACAAATTTTATTCCAAAGTTGTCACATTGATAATATTTTCCAGAAGTCCCTTATGATATTATTTTCATACAGTTTAAGCATGATTCCAAATTGTTGAGTAGTTGTCTCCATTGCGTTGGGTTATCCTCAGAAGAAATCGAATGGAACATAGTGAAAAGCTATGAGAAACATGATGTTGATTTCCATATCCCTTAGTATTTTAATCTTGAATAGATCTTTGATTTCTTAAATATTGAAAATATGTTTTACAAAACATATCAACTCGTCTAACAAAAAATCAGAATTAAATGATGGTATGATGTGATAAAAAGTGGAGAAATATGATGGAGGATGATTGACATGAGTATCTTAATGAAGCGAACTATTCGATTTGTGAAAAATGTAGAAAGAAGTAATAGAATAACAGCCATTAGAAGGAATCAGATATTTTTTTACTATTAATGCAGAGAATAGACGTAATAAATTACATAGTGATCAGGCTAGGCTTTTCACTAACAAGACTACTGCAGAGTTTTATTAAAAGGCTCCACTACATCAGCTTAGCTATGAATATATTCTAGAATATCTATCATATTATTAAATACTTCATTATTAGGAGCATAAATTATTCTATTCTAAATCAATAGAAAAAATTATCTATAAAATCTTTTTAATTATCAAGTTTACAGTTATTGCATCTAATGTGAGAACATTCCAAAAATACGGCTCTATGAAGCTGTAACATATTGTCAACTCAATCTATTCATGGGAAGTTTTATTCTGTAAAGAGTTTTCAACTTCCATAAGGAAATCCTCAAGTGGAACTTTCATATTGACCTACACATGAAGGTACACAATATGTACGGTAGAATAATATAAAAAGTATCTCGTCTCATATTATGACACAGGAATGAACAATGATCAAGTCCGGCTTTTCTCAATCCCAAAGCTTTTGACAAAAGCTTTTGGCATGTTCAAAGAAACCAAAAGTTTTGAATATTTTCCTTCAAATCCTTATATTTTACATTAAAATTATCAATAACTAATAAATGATCTCTCCTTGGAGTTTAGTTACTTAAAACCAATGACCTTTTAATACCAGTAGAAAACGAGAAGGATAAAAAAGTGGGATGAAAGATGGGACCATTGATTATTTGGATTATCAATGAGTAATTTAAAACTGTTTATTTATGAGTGGAGTCACTGGCAGTATGAATCGTGAAATGCAGTAACATAGAATTATTTCATTCGTAATTTTTAGAGGATATTATACTATTATTCGATCTATATTTAGTCACTAAACAATAATTTACTTAAAATTATCAAATAAAATATGGACTTCACAAAACCATCGTATCACATGACTGAGTGAAACTAAACAATCTACACCACTATAGTTCTGGCAATACATGCAATAATTTAATTCCCATGACAATTTTCACCAATTCACTATTGATTCAGAGCACAATAATATAAATGCACGGGCTAAAGAATTGTGCAGATCATGGACAAGAATAAGATAATCAAGACTACACATAATAAAAGGATGAAAAAATAGTAATTTCAATGCAAAAGCAGGATTAACCGTGCTGTGAGAGAGAGCTAAAAGATTACACGAAAAGTCGATAAAAAACCATTGTTCAATTAATACATGAATGATTGCAATTTATCTTTGTGATGGAATATAACATGATAAATGGTTTAGAGTGGAGGAAATGTACCGTCGAATTCAAATAGAGTGTTTAAATAGCTAACAATAGAGTGAGTGTTATATAAAATGTTTCTGTTATAAAAATGATTAAATTTCATCTTGGATAGTATTTAAACAATTGGAGAATCAAATAGGATATTTCTCTTATAAAAAGTTATGAAATTTATTCAATTACATCTTGAAATATCATTCAACAACTGGAGAATCATAAGTTATGGAATAATAAATAAGTAATGCAATACAAAAATTCAAAGCAGTGATTACACTGACAAAATCAATATCTTTGTGATTATTTTAAGGTTTCAGGGTCATAAAGAACCATCCAGATTTAAATACGAAAATAATGTAATATTTTGTGAAGAATCCATTTTTCAATCTTATTATATTTCTTACAACATTCCAGTTTGCAGAGCACTCTAGCTTTTATTTGACAGGTCATTGGGGAAATTTACAACAAGAATCATCTCAATTTGAACAAGAAACTCTAATTCTGATCACATTGTTGTGATTTCACGTACTATAATAATCTGCTACCTACTAAGGTACTACCTGATTTTTGTAACAATTAGGAGATCATTAATAATATAGTTTGTATTCATAAGATACCGCATGGTAGGTATCTTATTTTGGGAAAAGTTTGTTTAATAATAAAAAAGTAGTCAGTTCTCTAAAATAGCGAATACAGGTTTCTCATAGAGCAGTAAATTGTCCAAGAATGACAATCTAAGAAACTCTGAATTCACAATCTTATTTACAGATAGCTATGCCTTTAATTTTAACAAAATATATACACTTAACAATATTATTCTGGATCTAAATTGAGTAGTTGTAAAATTATTCCTCTCTTATTTGAATGGGGTGTTCCAGAGAAGTGTACACTTTTCTAGAATAGCCCAAGTTGAAATCTAATTAAACTGATAACAAATTTTGCTCTGATGGTATTCTACATTCTTTTTCAAGGATAGAATACATGTGATAATCCTTAAAAAAAAGAGCTTACAAGTATTGAAAGTATAAGATATGAAGGTGATTTATTGTTAATTCATAGAAGCAAAACCTTGGAAATTTAAAATTTAGGAAAAATCCCAATGTATTAACTTTATGTATTTCAGTTGAAATTGGAGTGATCAAGTGAAATTTCCATATTTATCATTATTCATCCATGAATAATAAAGGTACGGTAATTTGATAGCATTTTGAATGAGTACCATAATATTGGTTGTTATTCCAATAAGAGTTTTAAAGAATAATAATTAAAGTAGTTTGATCAGAAGTTAAGAGGAATTAATTTTACAATTGTCAATCTAGTTAAACGGTATAAAAGTTCGATTGTCTACTCTTGAAAAGGAATGTCGAATACCATACGATACATTACATCACATTATTCGTTATGCAGAACCATTGATGAGATAGGTTGGGAGACATCATGCAGTCAATGGGTAATGATAGATTATGCTAGTCCATCTAGAGAACCCATTCGAGCTTCAGGCTCCATAGTGAATAAAAACAACTGATTAATGTTTATGCGAGTGGGTTGTGATGAGAGCAAAAATGAAGCCAGGGGATTCAATTCAGAAGATTGAAAGAATAGGCAGCTAGCAAGGTGAGGATGCATCTAACATAACAGTATATTGTTCATCGCAATGAAAAAATAAAGCGGCTCCCATATCAGTTGAGCCAGCAAATTATACGGAGGCAAACTAGTAGAACGAGCATCCATTTCACATACAGAAAGGTAACAGTCAAAAATATAATTATTATCAGAGCTGCAGTTGGATGCGAATTGCAGATTACATCCTGTTGACACTTGCATTATCTGTACAGTCAACTCACTGGGCAGAACAAGTTGCCATCAACAGAATAATAACGCACAACCAACAATTACAACGTAAGCATGTCACACACTTGAAGGGCTCTCCGAAATTATTATATATATTCAAATATAAAACGCCAACTAGTTCTGCTAAGATCTACAAATCTCTAATTATATCAACAGTCTAAGTAACTGTTTCCAGCAAGTCGCAATTTTATATCACAATGATTATTATAAGAAAAGGAAAACCTAAGTTTATTAAAAATAGCTTTCTAATTGAAACAGAAAAAGGTGTCTTACCTTTTCATCAATCTTGTTATCTCGATATCACAACGGACCTCACACAATGCCTGTTATATAAAAACAGATAAGAGGTTTGGTAATACTTTCAGTTATCATCTAAATCGCTCATCGCAACGAGTCTCGGCCAATGACGTTTCACGCTTCGTTTCAACCAATCACCGTCTCTTGTTGTTCCAAGGAGTATTGAAGTTGGTTGGAAATAATAATTTACTAATGAAGAATACAGTATGCTCTTTTGAAAGAACTACTAAGAATGTATGATCACAAAAAAACTTTCTGATGAATAGAGCCTTCTTTTCATGAAATGATTTTATTTTGATTTGTTGGATGAGGAGACAACTTCGTTCATTTCCTACTAACACCTATATTGAGATAAGATTACCCCATATAATTCGAAGAAATTATATGGAAAGCAAATTATAAGCAATTATATAAAAATGCAAACCATCAATTAAACTCAGTCGGAGAGGATGAGAAATGTCACTAAATTTCAATTGAATAACAACATAGCGTTGAAATTATGATATCACGATTTTATTAAAAACTCCCAAACACGACGCAGAACGTTTTAACGATCATCAAAAACAGGATAAACAATGGATCGAGGGACTATACTATTATAAATTAATGATAGTATGTTGAACTTATGGTCAATGGTCAAACGTGACTATATCCAACTCAATAAATCACCATCTTTTGCTGTTCAATGGAGTATTGCAGTTGGTTGATAATAATTTAGCCAGAAAACAGCCCAATAATAGAATGCAATAAATTCAAAACCTATCAATTAAAAACACAACCTAATCACTTTAGAGATAGTCGAACAAATACATGATTATTTTTCTCAATAAAGCATTCTTTTAACTTTTTTAGTTCTAGGTCCTTTATTGTCTAAGTTTGTTCAATTATGTTCAAATTAATTTGATAGTTTTGAGCCGAAAATTCACAAATTTCCACAAGCTAGGACAACAATTTAGTACAGCATTTACGAGAAATACAACATTCAACACGTATTCCTTAGAGTTGTGATTCACTTAGTTGGAGATACAGGCTTACGCCTGAGAGTTGAGTCCTACTGTAGGGCCTACTATCCATAAGGAGGGGTTGAAACTGGTTCTATTCATCAAAAATTGGATTAGTTAAACCTAGCCAGTGGAAATACAAAAATTTGAGACTACTCTCCAGAAATATGATCGACTTGTTGGAAATTCAATTTTATAAACATGAGATTAGACCTTCTTATTTAATGATGAACCAGTTAAGCTTAATCAATGGAAATACAAGTACATGACGATCATCCAAAAGCATGAATTCTATATTTCTCATCCACGAAAAAGTAAGGTCCAATCATTCCTCGAGTTGAACCAGCACACCAAACTCCAAACTGTAACTTTGTGGCTGTGCAACAGTCGTTTGTGCAAATGATGATTATTCTCTATATCTGCGATTCCGTGTACAAGCTCTGGTACGGGAATGACTTCTATTTCTTCTATTCACCCCGCATGCGAAATCTCTAATTATATCAACAGTCTAAGATGGCAATGCTTCACAATGATTATTCGAAAACCTACGCTTCCACAAATACGTTCGAAGGGTCATCATCTAAAAGATACTAGCTTTGAAAATTTAAGTTTTTTTTTATGGAACACTTAACTTATTGGCATGAATTTCACTTTATGTCTCTACCATTATAATTTAAAAATAATTTTTCTCAACTACATTAGTGTAATTTCAAAATTTCCCGTTTTTCTGGGTCACTCTGTATTTGAGTGCTACTCTATAGAATTCTATATTATTTATCTGAGATCTATTATAAAATAGCATTCTAGATGATCTAGGCCACCTTCAGTTAAAAATACAGGTTTATTCCTTTGAAATTAGACCTACCGATTGAAAATTGGACCAGTTACGCTTATACGCATTTTAAATACAAACAATGAAAAATTTAATAAATGTAACTTTTACCTCTGGTAAACCAGTTCTCTTTCAATGAACTCAACGTAAGATTTTGTATCAAATTATCGAATAATTGGAGTCTGGCGAAGTATGTTGACTCAAGTGACTCATGAGGTTTAGATGAGAGCGGGTTGTTGGGATAAATGGGGGGGGGGGAGCAGCTACAATTTGCCTAGCAGTGCTGTCTGGCCGCGTTAATTGAATTCCTGCTAACCTATAATTGAGCCACATTCGAACGCTCACCGCACGCGTCAAAATTGAGGCCGCGAGCTGCTTATTCTGCTGCTGCTTCTGCTGCTGCTACTGCTGCGGTGTCTACCATCGCAAACCACCCAAACTTCTCGGACATATTGTTATAGACTAGAAATTAGGCGACAGAATTGAAGATGGCTTCTCAGAAACGATGTAAATAACTGAATTAGACATTTGGTTTTTATTTCATTGCTAGCGTAATGAATTTTCCTTTACTGGTTTTTTTGTGTTCATGGTCTCTTGTTACTGTATTTTATCGTTTATTCAATTGAACAATAGAATGAAATAGTAATTATTTCTAAATTAAATAGGAAAATTCAAATTTCATTAATTAGTAATAGGAGTATTATAATGCATTGGTTGTAGAATATAGTAGTCCGTATGTCATACTACTATAATTCAGATGGTAAATTAAATGCCACTGCTCTATCATCCGAAATGATAACTTGGAATGATAATTTTCGTCAAAAGTGTGAACGAGGGAAAGTGGAAAAATAGATTCCAGAGAAAAAGAAAAAGTAAATCATGCAACAGTTGGGGAGGAGACAAAAATTTAAAAAATTGATGTTTCAAATAGAATAAAAGGAAGATTAACAGGATTGAATCGTATAACAGGATCCATCACAAATGACGAAATTATTGAAAAAAGTTATGTCTATAAAAGTCTATAAAGATTCACACATCATGATATTGAGACATATTTCACTGTTTTATCTGAGTCTATTATGTCTTTATTGTCGAAATAAATTGATCACCAAAATATCAATCTTAGAAAACACATATGAAGAATTTCATAAAACACACTCAAACACTCTCCACAGTTATTTTCGCTCTCAGAAGCTCCAATTTCGCTGCTTCATCAGGATCCAAACCAAATTATGTGGTAAAATAAAATTAATTACACGCAATATTATTACTATGACGTATTTAGATAATAATAATATTGTGAAAAATTACAATTCTTTCAAACCACAGTGGTTCTATTTACCAACTAATTTTCTAATCAATCAATTTTTTCAATGATGAATTACATATGAGCTGAACAACTTTCCAAGTGAAATGAAACATACTTTCGGTGAACTAAAACATTGATCATTGCAACAATTTGTTCAGTGTTTCACATGTGGAAGCTGTGCATCCTGTGCCTTTCTAAGTTTGTTGAGCATACAAACTAAATAAACGTGTTGAATATTCACAAATTTTACTAGATTTACATAACAAACACAACGACGATGTTGATAAACTGGAATATTCACACTCTAGTCTATGGAGATGAATTTCAATCCCCGTAAAATGAAAGATTGAGGTGATCATCAAGTTAAGATGTATCGGAACCCACCTAAAGCTTTAGGTCTGTTCTCTTACCATCATTCTTCACATTACCCAACTACACGCCTACAGCTTGAACTCTCAGAAAAACATAGACTACATCTTCTTTCAAAAGCCTAGTAATAGCCTATATATATGAGTTGCCATTAAAATATTAAATATCTGAATATTTTTAGTGAACAATAATAAGGGTACTTGATGAATTTAATATACAAGCAACAGAACGCAGAAGTAAAGATTAGTATAAGAAATATTGATTACGAATTGTTACCTCATTCTAAAGGAAAAGTATATGACCCAGCAGCTACTGCTATCTACTGGCCAGATTCAGAGTTAACCATGTTTCGAGCTGCCGACCAATAAAAAGAGAGGGCGGAGCTTGCTTGTATGTCAGTGGGAGTAGCTTAGTAGCTTGTTCTTGACCCAGCAGCTAGTGCATTCTACTGGCCAGATTCAGAACCAGCTGCGTTGCTGACTGTTGACCAATCAGAGGATTGGACTTTTTGCTTTGCTTTACAAATTTAAACCTAATGAATTCATTTTCATAATAATTTATTGAACGAAATTCCTAATTAATAATGCTATAATATATTCTGGAGACTTCCGCTACTGCGAATATTAGCAACAAAATAATAGAATACATTTTCCATATTTTACTTTTGATACTATTGAGGAAGGGCCCAAGGGGGCGTGTATTTAATACGGTGTGCTTTAATACGAACCCATTAAGCGTGTACTTTCCTACAAAGAAAAATTCAAACGTGTACTATCCTACGAACTGCTACTTGTATTCGATACTTTTATCTGTCCAGTAATGTGACTGTTACTGTTATGTGTATGGAAATTTCTGTAAATTACATTTATACATTTATAACATTTTATTACACGTTGACGTAAACTGAAATACAATCTACTTTTAGGCCTACTGAATAGATAGTGTTTCCTTATGAAATTTAATCAATACAATTCCCTTTGCTCCAAGTATCCATAGAATCTCATCAGAAATCAATTGTCAATAGTTAATAACCATGTCAATAGTCATATCAAAGAATTCATGGTATCTACGAGTAAAGGTAAATTGGAGCACATTTACCTTCGGACCAACAAGCATAATATAAATACTATAATATAATAAATAATATAGTATTATATGAACAATATAATACCATGTGTATAGTCAATACTCATATCAAAAGTCGAAGAATCTATGGTATCTATAAAGGTAAATTGGAACATATTATGTACCTTTTGACCAACAAGAATAATATAAAAAGCTATGAAAACAAATTTAATCCAGTACATCATTAGACGAGGAATGCATTTCTCTATATCTGATTCAAGGAACCAGAGACTACGGAGTTCTTCGAAGCTTTTCGATGTATGTGGACCCAAGGGGGGCATTCGAATAAATTTGTTGACGAAATAGTTCAATTTGCAGTGTACGAATTCTGTCTGCAATGACAGACGCGTAGCATTGTATCAGTCACCGGCCAGTAGAGCATTTACGCGAGTGTTCTACACTGGGCAATAATTAGGGTAGAACCCTCGCCTGTATTGATCGTTGACTCCCCCCCCCTCTCACACTGCTACCTTCCACCCCCAAACCCCCCATCACCTTTGAACCCCGCTAATTCCTTGAAAGGGGACCCGAGGAGGGAAAGGGGTTCCCCCTAACACATCCAGCCTCCACCGGACAAGTCCCATACCACAATTACTATTATTCTCAAGTAACTATACAAACACTGAAAATAAACCACTCGTGTTTGGCCGTGATTTCTATTTCTATGCTCATTTATACGAATTCTGTTGAATACTAGTTTATTTAGAAACATTTCTGCGTATTCGTTTCCCGAAATACATCTCATCTGGTCTTCTCTGAATCTTATCATACTTCTCAATACTGGATCTCTAATATTCATCAACAGTACATCTGTTACAGAAAATAATTCAGACTATATAACAAGATGTAGCAAAGCTCAAAAGGACTTTCATTTAGTATGATTGATAATAAACTGATGCAGAATTAACACCAACAAATGAAATGGTCATCAATGACTAAAACAGATTCAATTAATTTCCTGAATTTGGAGAATTATCAAATTCATTGTCGGAGCATATCTGATAATGCAACAAACTGTTTCAAATTTTTGGGAGATTCCACACTTCAAAGTTAATTATTCCAATTCACATTTTGAACTAGTGAAAAGAAGGTGAATCTACATCAAGATAGAATTCTACCATCAATTAAATGAACAAACAAGTCAAACAAAAATATATATTCGAAATTTTCAAGGGCGACCAAGAGGAGAAGTCTATACAAACCTGAGAATGACAGTACATGCAATACTGTACTCTAGGCTTACACGGACTATTATAGTACAAGATTTTTGCCAGTATTCTAACTTATAGGAAGGTAATTATAGTCAGAAGCACTGTACTTATAAGCGCAATTTTTCATTCCAAGTTTTGGATTGTAAGTTTCTCAGACAAGTAGTACAAGATTTTGGCCAGATTTTCAACTAATATGAAGATCAGAAGATTGATCGTTATTCTCCCCTTGCAAGTCACTCTCCCATAGGCCAGTCTGTGTACCACCTATGTCATATTAAACCACGCACCATCTCACACAGGATAGATGGTAATAATATTATGATATCGGCTGGTGGTAATACTGATTCGAGTAAACGTGGAGTCAGAGCAAGAGCGGCAGTCAATTGACATGTATATGACAGCTATATATACAAATATACGCCTGCTCCGAGTCCGTGCTTGGTCATAATGAGGGTCATGGTGTATGGGACATAGCTGCAACGTGATTGCCAACCAGACAGATTGCATGGCCCTAATTAATCAAAATGGCCGCAGAGCATATATGGTTGTATGAAGAGTAGTGGCAATAATAGGAGGCCTACAAGATGATTTTGGCTTGAAATGAGGAAAATGAGATGATTGGATTTTGAAGTTGAATTGAAATTGAAGATGTAGGCGGAGAATTCTTTTAAAAACCCGTGACAAGAGTTTGTACCAAAATTTAAAAAATCCAAACTTCAAAATCATATCTTCCAAATGAAATAGGTCCCAGTACGCTATAAACCATACCGCCTAAATGGCGCGCATTTCAAATCAGGTAGTTTTTGTGCCGGATTCTATATTAATTGAATTGGATTAATTGTACTGACTGATTGAATTATTTGAATTAATTGAATACTGAACAATCTGATTAAAACTGTGCAATGTCTTCTCAATTCTGAATAACAACAAATTGAAAAAGCTGATGACCGATTGCTCGAAAGCCAATTGAATTATATCTCCAAATATGAATCATTGCCTTAATGAGATTTGTAAGGTGACGTCAAGTCGGTTAAATTTAATTCGCTCTCGTGCAATCAGCCGTAAGACTTCTGAAGGCACAAAATCGACCATAAAATGAATCCGTAAACTATTGATGATATGAACTCTCTTGCTTTTCCTCTCTCCTTTTTGACTAAAGGGCGTGTGTCTCTCGTAACAGTGTGTCTCTTTGAAAAGGAGTGCACAAAAGGAGATGCGGAATGGGAATGGGAAAGATTTCAAAATCTCAGTCACTCTACTTTCCCCAATTTCTGTGTCCTCTCAACAGTCAATCTAGACTTGAATTACACTGTTCAGTGCACACCTGCAAAGAAAGTCGCTGACTGATGCTTTGCAGTCGGTCGGTTTCACGTGTCGTGTCGTCAGTTGCCTCTGAGCTAAATGATGCCGAAACGTGACGTCACGTGATAGAGACACCGTTGATGGTGATGCCCTCTGGCGGGCAACTCTATCCACTTGACAACACCGTCGTTGACTTTTCAAAGGAAATCGAGACATCGAATTTACAAACAAATCAGTCATGAACAAGAAGGCACTCGAAAGTACTCCAGTAACGGCTACTCTTAAAATAAATAAGACTGCAGGATTTCACCATTCACTGTTGTTTATCTCTTTTCATTTCTACTCTTTCCTCCCCAGTTCTTCTTTCAATTTGCTTTCCTCCTTTTGTTTCCTCCGCTCTTCTTTCAATTTTCTCTCCATCTTCTGATTCTTACACTTACTCTTCACTTACTCTTACTCTTACTCTGATTCTTACCTCTTCTTGATCATCAAACCTATCTTCTCTGCTCTACAAAAGCCAGAGGTAAAATATCATGTGCTTTTTTTCTAATTCAAGTATCTAGTTCAATTTATTTTCTCTAGAATCTAATCCATTTCTAGGGAAGGAAACATTTGAAAACGATGAATATTTGAAAGATTCCACCATCTCTATTTACTCTGGTTTCTCTTGTACATGAATCTCTCATAGAAATGGAAGTAGCTTTGATAGAAATAAAGTGGTTCATACTTGACAAATCACTGGTGATGAACACTTGAATTCTGAGATCAGACTTCTCCTTTTCTCAATTTCCTCAGGTGTCAATGGTTCAAGTTCAAAGCCGCTGATCGAGAGGAAAAAGTATGAGGAAAAGATGTAGATGAAAAGGGTCCATTGTTTTCGAGAGAATGAAAAGTGATTCAGATCTTTAAGGAAGTATTTATCACATTTTCAGCGGCAATGAGTGGAAGTACCCTCATTCTAAATATTTTTTCACTCAATACTAGGTAGAAATACACTTCACAGCTTGAAATATAAATTGAAATTCATAAGATTTTATATCAAGATAGACGTTGAAATTGGAAACTTATAATATATTATACGAATGCTCAATGTAGTGCACAATTTGAGAATGAATTTTAGATTCATTGCAAAATTCTATACATACTGAATCAGAATATTTATTTATGATTATAATTCAATTTTTATTTGAAAAATGTATTTCAAATTATAATTAAAGACTACTACGTGATATAGTTTTAGTTAAACAGTATTGAATAATAATGATTATTGTAAATAATAAAATTAATATTGTATTGAGTAATTAAATATAGGCGGAGTTATGCAATAAAATACCTAATGATAATATTATAAGTATCATCAATTTTTGAGGAAGTAATAAAGAGTATATTATAATCAAGTTTCCGGAGGATTCGAGAGACATAGATTTGAATATTGGGATTTCCAATCATGAGTCAATTTTATTGTATTTTATTTCAAAGCTAAGAGGAAGAGAGAACTCACTAGTTTTGAATCCGCTCAATAAAGGACATTTCGATTCTATCCATTTTTTCATAAATTTTTGAGAGAAGTCAAGTTTTTTGCTCAAGAAGTCCAGCTTCTTATTGTAGTCATTAGTGGACACGGTTGAAATACACATAAATAACCCAGCTCTCAAAAGGTTCAGCTTTTTTGCAGAAGGGGGTATTTCTAGGAATGGAGATGTTCTGGGAGCTTATATTGGTGCTATTTAAGGAGATGATGATGATGTTGGGTTGAGGGAGGGGGGAAGAGAGGGAGGAGGGGAGGAGAAGGTCAGATGAGAATAGGGAAAAAGGCATAGCATCACTTCAAAGAAAAGACAGTTATTTCGAGAATAGCGCGAAGGGAGTTACAAGGCAGAACAAGAGGCCGAATGTGTAGACTATGTTTGTATGGGATGGGAGTAAGAGGCAATGATGTCCATGGGGGAAGCGCGCGAAACATAAAGATAAAGCTTTGCAGAATTCTCTCTCAACGTCAAGCCTGAGTCGAGCTCAGGGCCGCATTAAAAATTCATCTGCTCTTTAAATTTTCCACTCCTTCGAGTTGACTGGCATTAAGAGAGACGCCCCGGCAACACAGGCAAGATAGCTGGAGATGAGGCAGAGAGAGTTGGAGAGGAAGAGAGAGAGGGAGTAGTACGAGAGGGGGAGGCAGAGAGATATGAAGAGAAAGAGAGTAAAAGAGAGAGGAGAGATATGAAAAGAAAGAGAATGAAAGGGAGAGAGTAAGAGAGAGAGAGTGATAGGAAGAGAAATAGAGTGAGAGTAAGAGAGAGATAGGAAGAGAAATAGAGTAAGAGAGAGAGTGAGAGAGGAGAAGGAAAGGAGAGAGAGAGAGAGAGTATTCCAGAGATAAACGGTAGAGAAGATGAGAGATGAAGGTGCATATATAGAAGAGAGAGAGAGAAGGAGAGAGGATAAACGAGATTGTGAAGGAGAAGTTGAATTTATACATTATATAAAGAAAAGTAACTACAATAAATCTATCTTTTGAAATTTTGAGAAAAAAATAGAGTAAATACAATGTGAAAGAAGTTATCTGCGATATTAAGAGGTGTGCGTAAATTATGTAAAATGTAGAACTAAGAAAGATAAGAGATAGAAAGAATAAATCAAGGATGTTGAGGTGCAACAGAAGAAATCATTTTGAATACAGATATATAAGAATACAGAATACTGATCGAGTATAATAATATAGGAAGATTATAGACGGCAACTTTGTTTGGCGGATTGCATACACAACGCCTAAATTCTCAATCAGTTCTACAGTTTGTGAAAAAAGGATTCGAGATAATGTCTACTATATTAAAGGGTTTGAGAAAGGAATAATTATAATATAAAAAATATGTAAATAGTATTGTATTTATGCATAGTTATGCATAGTTACTATTCTCTTAAATAAAGAGGAATTAACAGAGTAAATTCAATGTGAAAGGAGTTCTGTGATATTAGGGGTTGAGCGAAATGTATAGAAAATATAAGGCTAAGATAGATGAAATATAGAAGAAAAAGATATCAAGAAGAGTAAGAAGCGACAGAATGATTATCTTGAATACAGAGTGAGATAAGAAAGATTATCAAAGTCGAAACGAACAAGAGAAGGAAGATATTATTTGAATGATAAAAATAGAGAAGTGAGCCTTGTTTGACGGATAGCCTAAACAACGCCTGAATTCTCGATCTGTGAATATGCGCAGTAATTCATGGGTGAGATTGATTGCTTTTATAAAAATGACAGATCTACAAAAACCTACTTCATATGAGAAGAAAGTTATCTAGAAAGATTATAATTAAGCAAGCGGTTGGATAATAACAATAGATATTTATATATATTGAAAAAACAAGATGTTTTTCAAAGCTAAAAGACAGAATTGAGAGAAGATATCTAGAATCTATGTCCTGGTTGAGGAACCTGAGGGAAGCATTCAATTGCACAACACATGACCTTTTTACTGCAGCAGCAGACAAAAAGAGAATTGCCAAGATGATTACCAACCTCCGCAATGGAGAAGGTACCTAAAGAAGAAGAAGATCTAGAATCTAGAAGGAATCTAGTACGAGGAGTAAGACATTTAGGAAAAAAAATGAAGAAGAGGCCTGAAAAGATAGTCATTTCTATAGTAATTAATCTACATCTTCTGATTACATACGCATTCTCTTTCTAACAACGGACTCTTTAAGAAGTTGAAACAACCGGCGTCTGAAGCTGCCACCTTAATAGCTCGTAACAAAGATTACCCATGGCAAGAAGTGAAAGATAAAAGTTAATGAAGCTGAACAGGAAATTGACATAGAACCAGTGAGCGCAGTAGAACGGCTAAGACCAAATCAACAGAGGCGAGAATTAGGCCATAAAAGGTGTCATTAAACAGGAGACAATCCGCAAATATGCGTTTCTGCACTCCATGTGATCGAAGCATTGGATTTGACTGCTGCAGAAGAGTCAATAATGGAGCAAAAGGTACCTAGTTTCATACTAGAGTAAAGTTACTAAGAATATTATAAGATTGAATCCAAAATGTATAAAAGATAATCATTTTCAGTATTATGTTTAATAATAAAGCATAATTGAAAGATTAGTCTTTTCAAGATATAATTAGTCAATATATTCAATAGTATCAATTCCATGTTATAAAGTGATGATCTATATACCGCAGAATGTATTAGTTTCAATTGTTCCAATCACAATTTGTTCTTAATATCCAAATAATGATTTTCCATAACATTTGTCGCCCCCTTTACCTAATGAATTTATTAGGCTACTAATACAAAATTATTATGACAGTAAAAAAATGTGAATATTGATATAATTTCAAATGCGGTCTGGAGAGTGTATATAAATTATAATAATACACTCTCTGTAATCCGGACTATACAAACATCTGTTTAATTACAATATAGGTACTTGCACTGATTGCTCAAGAATATTTCTTGCAACGTCGAAAAAATGTAGTCTACTTCCTATTCCTATTTGTTGGAATAGAATACGCTCAAAAATGTTGATCATTTCATATTCACCATTGAGATTCCTTCATAAATATGAACTTTCGTGAACTTACGGACGAATAGATTCCGTTTACAGCAAAGTTATGAAGACTTCAAGTTCAATCAACATAATTGAAAATTACATACTCATCACGAAAGTTCTTCAAACTCAATACCGGCTCTTCATTATCGCAATGAAGAATACCATTCCCAAATTATTGATTACAATATTATTATTTGTAAAATATAATACCATTTTCAAAAAAATCTGGAATAATTTTGATCACTTTGTAAAGCATCTCGCATGTTGCCATGATAGTTAATTTGATATCAATGTAACAGAATTGTGGCACATAAATAGTTGTTATTCAACTGTAGTAACGTACTACAGTTCAAAGAGCTGTTACACAAGAAAGTGGTATTTTATACAACTATAACGCCAACTAAATGTAGTACACAATATTATATTATTCAGTGCTAATGATGTATTTAGCACTGATGCAGCTAATATTAAACATTAGATACCTGGAGACCCATAAATTTCATTAAAAATTTTCAAAAACCAGACAATACTTAATGAATATTGCACTTCTCACCCATTTTTCTTGAAAACTAAGAATTAGTACTAATATTATCACCATAATCAGAAAGAACCAAGAAATAACAATACTGTTTTATCAGTAAATATCATCTAAATTAGCACTCAAGCCATAAAATTTCAACTGAACACCGAAGTTGTAAGACTGATGGCGTCATACCTCAATCATTGAATTCAACCATTTCCAGTAGATAAACTTCTCACATAGGTTCCATACCACAAATTTATAGAACAGTTCACAAAACATATCACGTGGTTCTGATCCAGTGTATCATTAGAGAAACAATTAGCAGAAAAGATCGTGTGATAAATTTTTGATTCTAAAATGCAAGATGTTCAACTTGTAAGAGGCTCCATATTTTTATCATTGAAAATATAATTGATATGATGGAACATTAGAATATGGTATGAATCAATTTACACCTCAAATACATTAAGTACGATATTTTCGTATACATTCGTTTTTTTCAAGGTTTAGAAGTATTTAAGCAATTGTTTTGTATGAAGTGGAGTTTAAGTGTGAAGAGAATAGATAGCTCATATTTTATAATAAATAGAAATCAAATTTTGAAATATTCAAATAATTATGAATGTTAATACAACTTACCTAGCACCGAATTTAAAGTCGTATCGCCTGTTGATTAATTACATATTGAAACCAACAAAACCAACAAATTCGTAGAGAGGCTCTCTCAAGTTCTATTATCCAGTATGATTTGAAAACAAGTGTTTGTTCTAATTCATTCAACCAATATTATTTTAGTTTCTAGTATCTTGAATTTTCAAAATTCTACATTAAAATTCTTTTAATTCGATCTTTGTTTTCCACTCAATAGAACTCCCTGCTTACGTTATCACTATAGCTCACTGTTTATCTTCTATCGGCAGTGCCACACTGAATTTAATTAACAATGGAATATTATCAATTATCTCATATTTATTCATACAAAAATGTTCTGTCATCATTCACCCTATGAACCGACACTGTCCATCTTGTGTGAATATATGGAATTATTGAGTATAATACAATAAATACTACTACTACTAGTTTCTACTTTATAAGTGTACGAGAATTTGTATTTTAGTGTGGATAAATATGTCATTTATTGTTGTCAATATTCTAGTGATTCATGTTTAAATATATGATTGGTTGGAGTGAAGTTTTGGCTGGCGGTACTCACTGTTTGCTTGGGGGCATGGTCAGCCGGATCGCCGCCTCCCGGCACCCCCGGCGGGTGGCCGGCGTGCGCCTCCATGCCTTGCTTCTGCTTCTGTTCGGCTATCTTCTGAATAGCCATGAACCGGTTTTTGCGCATCTGTATCCGTTTCGCCATGTAGCCCACTGTTGCGTACTCTGCAAACACAAGGCGAAGAAATTCAAATTGCATTTTTTCCATCAAAGACATACATAGCTAGTTACTCGCACCTTTTTTATGTAGAAAGCACAGAATTAGCTCTGTAAATAGAAGAATAAGGGCCGGTCCATGAGCTCGGGATTTAGCTAGGTCCTAGACTAAAACGGGTGCCCACAGTAGCATCGACAAACGTTAGCCTCGACACTATATACTAAGGGCTCTCTATGCTACTAACCCACTAACCTGTCTGGACAACCGTTTGTCGATGCTATGGTAGACACCCGTTTTAGTCTAGGAGTCTAGAGTCCCGAGCTCATGAACCGGTCCTAAGTAGCTCTAGTTGCAAAAGGTACGCAGTGCTATCTACGCATATCACGAGCTGCTAGTTTACAGGTGCTTATACCTAGAGTCCGACCACAGTAAAAAGAATCTCCAAAATAAGACCTCTACTGCGCAAAGAGAAAGCACACGATACGCAGTATAGTGGAGCGAGTAAGATATAACTATAGTGATACAATGCGCGAAGGATCTTTTGTCTCTGGTCGGACTATAGCCAAAAAATATATAATTTACGGTGTAAGGATGGATGAATAAAGAATTTATCGTTCATTTCATCTAGTACAAACCAAATCAAAATTGACAAGTTTATATCTGTCGAGAATAATGACTTCTCTATAATATGTTCGAATTAGAATTAACCATCGCATTTCCATCTCCAAAAAATGTCATTAAATATGGTGATTTGTCTATAATATGCTCAAATTCATTATTTCAGTAGTCTTTCGAAAGACATTTCATACATGTTGTAAAAGTGTTGCACCAATAGTAAAGCACAATCTAACTAGAACAACCTTTTTTGTAAGACAACCTATTTGAGAAAAACTATGGAAGGAAGTAGGTCAACCAAATGGAAACTAGTCCACAGGACTTGTTTATAGTCTGTCGAAGTCCATCATACATTTGCTATTCACAGCAATACATAAAGTAGCGAAAGGTGGGAGCCGACGTACGTCACTGGCCACAACATAACTGTAACAATGCTGCAGCAGGAGTTGTATTGCAGAGAATAGGGTGACCTTTTACCATCCATGAGAACAAGAGGGAGCAGAGGAAGAATAAGGAGGAGAAAAAGTAGTAGAAGAAGAAGGAGCAAGAGGAGGAGAAGGAGAAGGAGGAGCAGGAGTAGAAGAAGGAGGAAGAAGAAAAGTGGAAGAGAAGAAGAAGGAGTAGGAAGAAAAGAAGGAGAGGAGAAAAAGATGAAGGGAGAGGAGCTAAAGGAGGAGGAGGAAAGGAGGAGAAGGAGAGCAAGGAGAAAAAGAAGAAGAGCAAATGAAGGAGGAAGAGGTGAAAGAGGAAGAGCAGGAGGAAAAAGAAAGGGAGGAGATAGAGGAGGGGAAGAAAAAAACGAGGAAGGCTAAGAAGGAAAAATAATCAGGAAGGAATGGATAAAAAATGTGGATGAGGAAGAGGATGAGGAGACGTAAAATAATAAGGAAAAGAGGGAAGAGGAAGGGAAAGAGGAGGAAGAGGAGGAGGAAAATAAGGAGAATGGGTGAAGAAAGAAGAAGAAGAAGAAGAAAGAGGAGAATGGGGATTAAAATAAGAGAAGATGTGAGAGAAGAGCAGAAGGAGGAATAGTAGAGAGAGGGAAGGAAAAGGAGCAAAACGACGAAAAAGGGGAAGCAGGAAAAGTAGATTGAGAAGGATACAAGATTGGGAAGAGAAAGAGGCACGGAAGATGAGAGGATATAAGAGAGTAGAGGAGAAGACGTATTAGTGAAAGAAGAGAGAAGAAGTAGGAGGTCGAAATGAAGGAGGAGGAGGAGGCGGAGGAGAAGAAGGAGGGGGAAAAGAAGAAGAAGGAGGACAATGAGTGAAACAAAGAGAAAGAGTAGGAGGAAAGGGGAAGGAGAAGAGGAAAAAGAAGAAGGAATAGAAGAAAAGAAGGGATAAGAGTTCAAAAGAAGGGAGTGGGGGAAAAGGAGGCCTAAAAGAAGATGGAGAATAACATGGTGGTGTAATTGGAAAAAAGGGTTAGGTAATGGGTATGGAAAGGAAGAAGATAAAATACAGAGTGAAAGAAAGAGAGCAGGACGAATTCATGACTTGATGGAATGGAGACATTTCCACACGGTTTGGTGACAGTTGATGGAAACTGGGAAGAAGCAAAGGGCTAGAAAAAGAAGTAGAAGAATAAGGAAAAGAAAAAGGATCAAGAAGAAGAAAAAGAAGGAGAAGGATGTGAGTTCCTCCTTGGGGACGAAGGCGCATTGCGGCGCCACCAAAATAACCCTGGACCACAAAACCAGAAGAAGAGGTGCGAATCGGATTATTAATGAAGAACAAGGAGGGTAGAAACAGTTTACTACCAACCTGGGACAGTCTCGGCGGTCAATTGCCTCCACACTATCTTTTCTTCCTTGTCATTTTAGCTTTCTTGTTCTTTTGTTCATTTTGCTTTAACATTTTACTATTCCTCCTGTTTGACACTGTTTCTGAAGCTCTACTCTAAACTATTTGAGCCTGACCAGTATCTATTCACAAGATAAATTGAAGCAAAACAGTTGGAAGAAAGATTTACCTCCTCCACAAAACAATATCTGGAGACCGTATGACAGTAAGATATTCAAGGAATGTGAGAAAAATTGTTTAAATCAATAAGGAGACAAAATATTCTACAAGTTGCAATTATCATGTACGGATTGAGGAAAATACAATCCTAAAACTGAGTGAATGATTATCATCAATTTAATAAGATAATTATTGTGGAGTGGGAGTACATAGATTTTAATCCTCCATTACACCATTAGTAGACCAATAATATTGTTCAAATACTAATTCTCTACACGGATGAGAAGGAAATGATTGTCGTCATTGAATAAGATATTCGTGAAATGTTGATGTATAGTTTCAAATCCTCTTTAAGTAGAGAATATGTTGTCGAAGTCACAATCTTCATACACGGCTAGTTGTGATTGATCTCTCAACTAATGCTTGATTTAAATTTCCAAACACAAATTTATTCTCAATTATCTTCCATAGTATCCTTCTTATTTCATTACCCATTCACAGGTGATATTCTCCCATATATTGATTGCTCTTATCTCAATGAAATATGCAGACAATAATATCTCATATATTATTTTTATTCCAATCCTCATATACAGACAATAATCTCTCATATAATGTTCTTACAGCAATCCTCATACACAGTCAATAATCTCTCATATTATAGAATTTGCTTGTATTAATTTAGTATAAAAAAGTATGTTTCTTAGCTTTCCTGCGCTCAGGCTTAAGACAAGATATTAAGATATTGGTATAAGACAAGATTTTCATGTAAGTATTGTGGGAAAAAGGGGATGAATTTTAATTTGAATACTATTTGAATTTTAATGCTTTTATTTCATTCCTCATACACAGAATGATAATAAGAGTGTTCCACACCAGCATGCGAACTCAAGGATGAGTCGAAGTTCCTGATGAATGAAAATTTAACAAGTTGTCTTGCTGCAAAACGATGTAAAATCAGGCAAACAAAGAAAAAAAAGGAGAGAACTGACGTAGAGGTAGGCAGTCAGGGATGCATCAGAAAAAATCCCCAAGGGTGCAATGCGAAGCCAGCGGATGACAAAGGAGAACTCTTCAGCGGTTTTCAACTGAATGAACTGGCGTTAAGCGACGACAGGTTAAGAATAAAGAGATCAAAGAGCAAAATGAAGGGCTGGATTCATATTCCACAGAACTTCTCTCCTCCATCATTAACAACGTGATAAAAAATTTAATCCCATTATTCATTATCGGACGATGAATGGGGTGAATTGATTATTTTTCCTTTTATGAATCAAGCACGAATCTCTAGAGAAGACTTTTTCCTCTAAGAAAGGTCAGTGACGTCGAATATGATTGGATAATCACTTTAGATGTACTGATATTTCAAATGGTTTTTTTAATGAACTTTGTGATTTTCAATCAACAATTCGGGATAGTTTGACTGTGTTTTATAATAAATAAGTGGTTTTAAATTAACTATTCGGAATGGATTTCAAATTCCAATAGGTCTAGACTAATTTATGAGGGATCTTATGTTCCTCAAATTATTTGAAGGTAACAATGAAGATAATGAACAGTTTCCTGATCTTTGACCAGTGGCAGGTCTATGAATATTATGGATCGTAAAAAAATACACAAAGTTTTAAGGAAATCATATTCTGTTGAATAACTAATTTCTGAGAATAAGAGAGTATTCTAATAGCATTTTCTTAAAGTGGATCTCGTAATCAGAGACTGATTCTTGACTATTGATTTGAAGAGGAACCGATCAAAATCTAATAATGAAGAGAAAAGAGAAAACCCGTCTGAAAAAAGCGTCTAAAAGAGGTCAAAAACGTATGAAAAGAGAGAAGAGAAAATGTCACAAATTCGTACACTAATGACATTGACCAAGAGTCACACTTTTCAACTGGAAAGGGGTTTCCGTAGCCGAGTTGTTTTATTGCTGATCTGATAAGGCAATGCTTTTGGGTTTGATCCCAGCTGGCTACAAGATATTTTTCTCAGCCCACTTCCGTGATACGGAGGACAGGTTAAGCCGTCGGGCCCTGCTTCCCAAAAAGCAGTCATAAATTTAATCTCTCAACGCACAATCCTAGAGCTCAAGTGGGCGTCACCACAGCAAACGAAAAAGGTCAACCAAAACAATAATTAGACAATAAACCGGAGAGACTAGTAGCACTTATGGAAAAAGGAGATGAAAAGAGTCATAATACTCAGCCGGAGGGACAACTTGTATAAAACTTGAATTGTGATTCTCTCAGTGACCTGAAAGCAGAAGATATTCACCCTGAGGCAATTTAGCGGTCAAGAAAGACTCTTCAGATTCGATAAAACGCATCCATTTATTGACAGGTCAGCAACTTTTGATACACATGTGACGTAATCATACTCTCACCAAGCAGAAAGACTATTCTCAAAAATAAGCAGAAAAACAAAAAATCCCGGTCACAGCATCTCAACATTACACATGGTAGCACGAAATTGAACACATTTCGAGTTCGTTCACCCCAATACAAAATTCGTTAACTTTCCACCACGGGGTTGTTTTGTTAACGGGCATCTCCATCTGCAACAGTTTTTCTGAAAGTTGGAATCACCATTTTCAGGATACCTTTCTGTAGGGTGTTCCAAAGAACAAATGCCTACTACTTTTCTCCACCTACGTGTTCATTTTACAGTCATCGTGCGCATTATTGTTTCTCACGGAAATAAAATCTTATGATAGGGTCTCGGGTTAGTACGCGGGCCTACATTAATGAGGTTTCCTGGATAATTCATATTCATATTCATTTATTTGAAAAAAATACGACAGGGAAGAAAAAACAGTAAAATAGTTACTGTGGTTATGTAACCATGATTTCAATGATAATTCTAATTATGAAAAGTTATAATTTAAATATAAAAAGTTATATTATGCTACAAAGTAATAATATAAAAAGATCGATAGGATAAAAGAATAATTCAATAATAGTTTCTATGTATTCCCTGACAGTAAGAGCCTTAGTTAATTGATAAAAGCCAGGTTTCCACACACCACGCAGTGCGTAGTATCCACAGTTATTGTATTCTGTGTGTTGTATACCACATACCCTAAGCTTTAACATTTTTTGTTATTTCATTACAGATACATCTCATCAAATAATATGTTTTCTAACAAGAACATGATGAATCCATACTGTATTAAGTTTCAGGATTGAACATTAGTTACATTACTTTTCTTGTTCAAGCCGAATTTTTGAAGCTCGAATTATCCTTTTTAAGTAGACGACCATCAGACTCCATTCAATGAACATTAAAGAATGGTACATATAAGGTACTCTAGACATAACATTTTTAACGGATCATTTTATCGGATGTATGGAAGTGTAATTAAAAATAGAAGTGGATTAAAAATTTGACCGAGTTCTTTTACATGTAGCATCCAAAGAAACGAAAATAGAGTGTATGTTATAGAAATAACAGTTTAGAATAAGCCAAGTTTTGGACTTAAGCCTGTTGAACCTTTCATTTGGTTTTTTTTTATCGTATGGCTTTTATTGGTTGGGAGACTCTTACGGGTAGGTTCCACCTCGCCTCATTGCACAATTTAGTATTATGTGTACATTACTGAATAAATAAATAAATAAATTGTGATACTTGATAATTTATTTTGATGATTGAGAATATGATGAATGGAGAAGAAATGTAAATAGATCTATTCTGAGAATGTATTTAATAGTAGAAATAGGAAGAATAAATAAAATTGGAAAGGGAATAGTTAAAAAGAAAATAGAGAGAAGTAAAACAGATTTTCTTCTAGCTGTGATACCAGCAGAAATAATGTTATTAAAACCAATGTACTTTAATTAAGGATGATAATAAATCTATCATTACTATTTTACAAAAATTTATTGAAAATATTTCTATAATGGTGTGCAAAAACTTATTAATTTTATCACATTACATCATTTAAATTTCTTGATTATCAATTCACAAGCTAAAGAATCAGGCGAAAAGCTTACAAACCCTCTAAAATCTTCAGAATAAATGGTTTTCATTCGATAAGTTACCCGTTTTCCCAGTAGCCATATTAGAGTCCGTTATTTATTCCTGCTGAAGGGAAAAAAGGGTTTCCAGATTGTCAGTCAATGGGATTGTATAGCAGTCATTAGCCAGTGATAGTGATTTTCCATGAAAAGAATGCCAGCATTCGTAGAGTAGCGAGCAAGATTCTGACGAATCGAGGTTGAAATGAAAAGTATCTCTTTAATCATTGTGGAACGGAAAAAAGAACGGCAAATAAGAGAATTTCAGGAGGAGAGAATAAGGACTTAGGAGAAGGGTAGTGAATGAGAAAATTAGAGGGAGAGAGAAGAAGGAGATTTTTAACATTTAGGGGAAAATAATTCAACGAAAGGGAATACTTTCGTTTATCGAGATAAGTAGCACCTCTCCCCAGCTTCCCTGATAACAAGGAACTGGCAAATCAAATTCAGTTTATAGAGGAAAACAGAGAGTGATATTGAATCCTTTCACATCCCATTCAGTCAATCGTCGGCTTCTTCCTCCTTTCTCTTTCAAGGTTGAGTGGTAGAAAGAAGGACTTCCCAATCCTAACTCTGCCTAATAAAGAATATTTTCATTTCATCTAATTTCTATTTTGTTTCAGTTTCTGATTCTTCCTTTCCCTCCCTTTCACCAACTCATATTATCAATTTTCTCTATTTTAACATTTTTATTCAATTTTAAACTTTTTTCTCTAATCAAGCAAGACTATTATTATTATAAATTTGATTTCTATGTTCACTATTACCACATACCCTTCCAATCACTTCAATCTTGCTATTTTACTCTTAATTTCCTTATCCTATTTCATACAACACATCAACAGCTCGAAAGCTGATTTTCCTACATTATTTCGAAACTTTTCCAATTTTCTATCTCTCTATCTTTCTCTCTCATCCAAGAATGGACATTCATATGTTTAAACTTCGCCATTTCATGTGGATAAATCACAATTATGTCAACATTTTCATACTGTATGTGGTACTTATATTGTTGAAATTATTAGCTTACTTTTCATATCTTCAAGCTTCAACTGATTGTTTGTTCAAGCATAATTCTATCAAAAACAGACGGATTGTTTGTTCATCCAACACAAGTGAAGTGGATGTTTATTTTAGGTGAATTTGATAGAGTTCAAACAATCAGCAACATTCCTTTTTTAGAATTTTCAAAAATATGAATGAACTCGAATATTTTTCAACCATTCAAAAATGAGTTTTTTACAATACTCAAATATCAATGAATTAAAATATTTTCCATCCGTCCATTGTTTATTCCAGTGATTTGTTCAAGCTTTACATTCTTCTCACCTTCTATTTATTTGCTTTGATACTTTTGAAAATTGAACTTTACTATTGTTCTTTTGCTGATGGAATATCTTAGAGTATTTTCAAGTTAAGTTTCAACATAGGTTGTGACACGATAGTTTAGTATATTCTTTCTTGACATTCCTCTACAGCCCATATATAGAACATTGGAGTAACAGAAATACTAATAATGTAACTGACATAGCTGTCAAGAGAAATACGTGTCGATTCTCAATATCCATCTGTATGGAACAAATTGAAAACGTAATTGATTTCAAGAACTGTTATCATTTCTTTTAAAAGGTCCACTAGCGACAACGTTTTGAAGTGGGGGAAAACGTGAGGCAAAAAAAGGAAACTTGACATGCGAGTGAAATACTGGGAAGATTTCCAAGCGAAGGAGAAAAGGTAGGAGACGAGTGAGGTAAGAAAGTGTGAAGAAGAAGAAGAAGAAGAAGAAGAAGAAGAAGAAGAAGAAGAAGAAGAAGAAGAAGAAGAAGAAGAAGAAGAAGAAGAAGAAGAAGAAGAAGAAGAAGAAGAAGAAGAAGAAGAAGAAGAAGAAGAAGAAGAAGAAGAAAAAGAAGAAAGGAAGAAGGAATATGGAGTGGTTGAATCAGGGTGTGCTATCGACAGGTTCTTCATACCGTCACTAACAGCTAGTCCCCAACTCACCCCCTCCCCCCTGTAACCCATAGAATACAGTAAGCGCTCATATGTAAGATGAATTTAGCGAAAATGTCATGTGAAAGAGTTATTTCATTTGATCCTGTCAAAGACGCTAATCGATTTCCTGTAATGATAACTCAGTAAACATTATTTTAAACTAGATAGAACTAGTTTGGAAAGAACTTGGCCATCTTCAAAGGTATTGATTTGTTTACATAGATCTTTTGCTATACTTTATCATAATTAAATTTAAATCTACAGGGTGTCCCAAAAAATAGTGACGCCAGTACTACCACGGTACTCTACAAGTCAAAACAAACAGAAAATTTCGTTGGCAAAATGCTGATTTCTCCTTAGTTTACCTGTAATCCGCCATTTTGTGTTTTTAATATTTTTCATCATATCTCGTTGAAAAAACAAGATTTTCTCATGAAATTTGGTAGGGGTATAATTAAAGGTGTGGTTTACAAAATACATATATCAATAAATTTCAATACCTTTTTTTTCAAAATGGCGACCGACTAAACGTTTCAATTCGATTTTAGTGGAGAAATATTGCTTTTTACGATAAAACATTCAAATACAAAAATGTAGAAAATGTTATGGTGAATAAAATGGTATATAATTTTAAAGAATCGGATGATAAATAACCGAGATATGGCTATTTAAAGATAACCACTTCTGTGTTTCTTCATTTCTTCAGCAGTGAGACATGAGAATAAATTTATGGCTTTTTGCGGAGACCCTTTGTTCCACCTCGCCGAATTATCCAGTTTTCCCTAATGAGAAATATGGAAAAACATTATAGGTTAAGTCCAACACTGAATTTTCAACTTATAAGTCCCGAAAAATCTTCAAACTCAAATTCTTTCACTTTATAGATTAAAAACACTAATACGATACTCACGAAAGCACATTCCAAATTTCTTCAGCAGTGAGACATGAGAATAAATTTATGAATGCAAAACATATGTTTGCCTATCTTTGTCACTCGAACGTTCTCAATTTATTATTGGATGGAACAACCAATTGATGAATTTCATGAATGCGAAAATATGATACAGTAGTAAATTTGGGAACCTTCAAGAAAGTGTTAGGCAGCTCGTACACCGGAGCAATAAGCAATAGGCAATAAACAACATTTGGATCATATGATCGTCTACTCTATAGAAACAAATAGTCCTATGCACACCTAAAGCAGCTGTTTCGGTGTGGATTGAATTGTATAGAATGCAAAATCATATGATGCTAGTTGCCTATTGTCAGTGCTGTTAGAGTACCAATTTATTATTGGATGGAACAACCAATTGATGAATTTCATGAATGCGAAAATATGATACAGTAGTAAATTTGGGAACGTTCAAGAAAGTGTTGGAGTACTCACCGAGCAACGACGCGAAGACCATGACGAAACAGGTGCCCAGGTAGACGTCGATCGACTTGACGTAGGAGATCTTGGGCAGGGCAGCGTTGGTGGACGACATGAGCGTGGTCATGGTGAGCACGGTGGTGACGCCGAGGGCGACGCGGGCCGGCGTCGCGTTCCGGTTCAGCCAGAACGACACCCACGAAATGATGACGATCAGGCCCGACGGAATGTAGATCTGGATCAGGTAGTAGCCCATCGAGCGCACGAACTGGATCTCGCACGCCAGTCGGCTGTAGTTTCCTGCACGTGGCCGCCGCAACCAAAGCAAAACACGTCACTCACATGTTGCAAATCAATGGCACTCACTAGATTACAAGCGGGCATTACACCCAACTACAACCTTGTAATAATAAAATAATGATCAAAAGTTACTTGTCCTAGTGTCTATCTTGACCTAGTATCTAGTGTCTCGAAAGTGACTATCTAGTATCTTTTTTATATCGTATGGCTTTTATTGGTGAGGAGACCCTTACGGGTAGGTTCCACCTCGCCTCATTGCACAATTTTTTGTGTCTTTTTTGTGTCGGGCACCCATCCGAGAGCTTTAATAGTCAAAGATACTAGATAGTAATCTAGATATCAAAGGTACTGGATTCTAGGCCGATTCCACCAAGACCAAAACCAGGCTTGAGCGACAGTTACTTCTAATGGCTGGTTTTCACGATTATAGTGGACGTTCTGGTTACTGGAGGCAGGTTACTTGTTTATATGTACGCAGATAGGCTTCTGGTAACCTGCCTCCAGTAAGTATAACGTCTACTAGAATTGTGAAACCCAGCCATTAGGCTAGGCGTACACCGGTTAGTCAAGACAAGACAAGACGAGATTAGTCACGTTTAGTCACAGTAATTCACATAGTTGCTTATGAAGCAGATGCATTGACTAATCAATGTGTTGCTTCATAAGCAACTATGTGAAGTACTGTGACTAAACGTGACTAGTCTTGTCTTGACTAACCGGTTTACGCCTAGCCTTAGACTGGTCGTCTACTAGAACAGTTTTTGTCAGAAAACGACCAAAGTCCGAAATGCTAACATTGAGTCAAACAACTAGCTGTTCGGACATCGGATGCTTTCTGACAAAAACGCTTCCAGTGGACCACTAGGCTAAAGATACATAGACTTCCGCAACAAGCCACCGAGACAGGCGTGACTACTCTCATCAACAAGCATTGGTTCTTTCAGCTGATTGATACCTGCTTCTATCTGCGGAATGACCTTGATTGAATTGCATTGAAAACAGTCTTGTCTATTCGTCGCCTGTCTTGGTCTTCTGGCTAAAACTAACTGTCGCTCAAAATGATTTTCGTTTTTTGAGAAATCGGGCCTAGAATCAAAGAATAGATTTGAAAGAATCTGATTAATTTATAGGGAAAATTTAATAAAGTTTTCCACTGATCTTGGATCAAAGTTGATCTTGCTTGGTGCAACCCAACATCTGAGAAATAGCAAGTATGTTGTTGACTTGTGTTGGGTTGCACCAAGCGAGAATTATTTCTAATTTAAGATCAATTCAATACTTTTATAGTGAAGTCAATCAGTTGATTAAAAATAGTTGATCCTGCTTATTGCTACTCAGCATTATTCTCTAATGAACAAGTTTAAATAATTTTTCCAATACTCTTTGGGAAAACGACAAGTTTCTACTGTAATTTCTTTAGAATAATAATTTGCTTCTTGTATAACTTTCTATGGAAAGACAAAGTTATTGAAACCGCTAGTACCATACTTCCATACATTCCATAGTTTCATAGCATAACCTAACCCATTTGAACTGTACTGAGATTTATCTTGTTCAACTGTCTCAAGTTACTTTTTTTTAATAATCCTATCAATTTTCACTCTGTTTGAAAAGTGGAGCACCTATAAGTGATAAAAAATTGAATAATCACATGAATTGATCACTCGAAATTCAACCTTAATATTTCATTAAACTTTCAATCAATGTCGCTCCAGAAATTCATTCTCGTACTACTGTGTCAAATATTAACTTTTGTAGTAATCTTACCAATTTTCACTCTACTAAACAAAGTGGAGCTCCTAACAACTCATAAGAGATTGAATAACCTTATGAATTAATCTCTTGCAATTAAACCTTACTATTATAATTATTTTATTGAATCAATGTCGCTTCAATAATATAAATTTTGTTTTGAATAAGTTTATCTCTAGATAGGTACTGGGATTCAAATAATTAGCATCAAATTTTTTGAAGTGAAAAAGATGGAAATATCTCATTTTTCATATCTCTTTATTTCAAAAGAATACTTACTTTCCAAGTTATCCACAGCATTAGTTTTCACATTAATTATTATTAGTAGAAGCTGAAACACTTTTGAGTTTTGTTAATTGAGTAAAACTCAATTTTGCTTGATGAGTGAGTAAGAAGAGAAGTTTTGGAATCTCCTATTTTTGACAATGTTGAACTCTTTCAACTTCAATCATCTCAGTTTATCCTCTCCTAACAAATAAAAGAGTGAGAGCTAAATAGAGATTGTTGAATAGTCGGGAAGAGAGAGAGAGAGAGAATTAGAGAGTTACCATTCCATTAAACCACAAATTACAGACTGGGCTTAGGATTAATTCAACTCAAACGAACCTAATGGAATTAAGCAAATGTCGCTTCTTTCACACAACTTATCGGCAATCTCGATAAATTGAAGTGCTCCCTTCAAAGACGGCCGCCATTTTGTTTCAATCCTTTGCGATTTTAATTAAATTTCACTTATCCAGCAAATGAGAAAGAACCACGAGCGGATGATCCTAGATTGAGTTGACACTAGGGATGATTGCAGATTGAATTTGAAGAACAGATTTTTGGTGATGACAGTCAAAATGGTTGCAGTCTCTTCATCGAGTCTCACAGTTAGTAGACAAACCAACTTCTTCTTATCTGTATGATTATGCAAACATTACATGTATAAACATGTTTTTTTTGTGTAGTGGTAGTAGTAGTAGTAGTAGTGGTGATATCGAAGCAATTATCTTTACTGTTTTAAAAGACTGGACATTGTCTTAAAAACAAGTTTATTAAAATATGGAGATACTGGTTTTGGTTGTTACACCCATGTCAATCTCTGGTAAGAATTAAAGGTAACTGGATATTTTGATGAAAACTTCTGATGAAAACTTCGAGTTTTTTCATTCAATACGTACATATTCATGGAGAAATTTGAATAGAATGATCGAGTGTGAATAAAAGCAAGATAACTGGGGAAGGAAGAAAAGAGACAAAACGCAATGAAGCCCTCTCACCACAACATTAATAAACAACGATATGAAGAGAGCGCTGTTGCAGTTGCGAAGGTGGAAAGTGAATTCCGAGAAAATTATGATTTATTAGTAGATTTTTGACAAAGTTTGAAAATTAATGAGCTAGACCGTTTACAGAGCACACGAAGCAATATAAGCTTTGTAGAAATATGTTGTTGGGAACGCAGTTGATAGACGGCTGAGTAATTAATAATTCCCCCTATCATCCCCCCACTCCCCTGCCAGCCATAGTTCCATTAGCGCCTACACATTGTTGTGGATTGGTGGAGTGGTGGAGGGGGGGGAGGCGAGTCGATTCCAGCACTTGGCTATTGTAGAGTGGTTGAGTTTGGGGGTGAGGAGAAGAAGAAAAAAGGGTAAGGACGAGTAGCAAGAAGAATGGGAATTGAAGAAGAAGAAGAAGAAGAAGAAGAAGAAGAAGAAGAAGAAGAAGAAGAAGAAGAAGAAGAAGAAGAAGAAGAAGAAGAAGAAGAAGAAGAAGAAGAAGAAGAAGAAGAAGAAGAAGAAGAAGAAGAAGAAGAAGAAGAAGAAGAAGAAGAAGAAAAGAAAGAAGAAGAAGAAGAAGAAGAAAAGAAGAAGAAGAAGAAGAAGAAAAGGAGGAGGAGAAGAAGAAAAGAATTACGAGGGGAAGAAGAAGAAAAGAAAGAGGGAAGAAGAAGAAAAGAATTACGAGGGGAAGAAGAAGAAAAAAAAATTAGAAAGAAAAGAAGGAGAAAAAAAGAAATAGAGAGAAAAGAAGAAGGAAAAACCAAGTAGGAAGAAAATAAGAAAAAAGATTACAAGAAAGTGGGAAGAAAAGAGAGAATAGAAAGGGAAGAAGAAGAAGAAGAAGAAAGGAGAAAGAGAAGAAGAAAAAGGAGAGGAAAATAAAGAAGACGAAGTATAAAGGAATAAAGATGAAAAAGGAAAACTAAGTAGATAGAAAATTAGAAAAAAATGTATAAAAAAGAAGTAGAGAAAAGGAGAAGAAAGAAGATGAAGGACGAAAAGAAAACGAAGAAAAATAAGGAGAAAAAGAAGAAGGAAGTATGCAGAGAGAAGAAGAAATAAGAAGAAGGAGGATGAAGAGTAGGTGGAAGAGCGAAGTATAGTTGCGATGATGAGAAGTCATCCAAGTGCCTCGTTTAGTTAGTTAGACCACTTTATAGCCTCCACTGGCACAGTTCTGATGACTTTCCAATCAACTAATAGCAGCCGATGTTGAATTGGGTGTTGGGGTCGTGTCTGCAGCGGCAAAACAATGCTCAATATTCAAGGATACACTGGCTATCACATCTGACTGACAATTAGAAACTACTTGCTATGAGCCACGTTGATGGTGACTCAAATGGTCACATCATCATAATGAACACAACTTGACTTTGATGTCTGCTTGAATGTCTGGTGACCATAATTATGATGTTTGTTTCTTTTGTGCTCAAACATACCGAACAGAACCGACTTTATACTGTACTTGTTAGTAAGGATTACAAGTTAGAATCTATTAATCGATGTAACTGATAAAATTTGTTTTCTCAAAAAGATTGGGGATGTTGTTGTGTCATCTGTAAAAATTAATATGGATATAACAAGAGATTGAAGATGCAGATTTAGAATAATCTACAGAAAACCTAATGCAGAAACTCTTGTTATGGTGACTTTGGCATGGTTTTAAAGATAACATGATCTTCATGATCTTGGAGAAAATGGAATAATAATGGACAGGTGAGAATTTTGAATTGAAGAGCATTTCCACTAAGTAACGGGTCAAAGAGATTGCAGAACTAGGCTAAAAAGTAAAGGAAACGAATCAAGGCAAAACTAGTAATGAAAGAACCAGTGATCATCAGAAATTTCTTCAATTCCATCTGGGTATTCTCAAAAGAAAAATTCTTCTCAAATGAGACAAAATTCACAACTCTGTGTTATCACTTATCACAGTACTTGAAGACATACTATAAAATCTTCAGAAGCATATTTGCTCACATAAGAGGAAGTGATTATAGAAATTACTCTTATTTCTTGCTTCAGATGTTGCAAAGCGGCTGAGTAAAAAGAGCTGTTGGTGATATTTCTATTACAATGTATTTATAAAAATCTATACAAATGTTATGTTGCACTTCATTTTGAATGTTAAGTAATTTCTCCATCAAATTCCATGTTTGAAATTGAGCCGAAACCTTTTTGAAAATGACTTTCGTGTGTGTTTTCATTGGAATAATATCAAAAGACTAAACAAGCTAAGAAGTACCATACCGAAACAGAAGAGTCATACACTGAAAGCGAAATAATTACTCCATCGGATGGAAGAAGGTCTCTTGACATTGATCCATTAGAAGGAATGGATGACTGAAAGAGGATGCATCTCAATTTTTTATCTTCTTGCTCTTTTGTTCAGTCAGTTCTTTCTTTCACCTTTGGCTCCGCATTTTCCGCTTTTCCAGCACTTTTCTTCGTTTCTCCCACTATAGCTTTTCATCCATTCGATGAACCCGACATCCCTTTTTCCCATTGGTAAACGTAATCAACCCTAATGGAAAATTCTACAAGAGACACTTCCTACTCTCATATCCGGCTGGGTTTATTTTGTTTTTGTATTGTGACTCATACTAAGTAATAATATATGTCATGAATAATGTTTGTCATGCATCATCTACTCAGATTTAAAAATTACCGTTCAGTTATTACAATAAATTAATTTCTTTGCCATTATTGATGTGACTCAATTTTGATTGTGTTAAATTGGGGTAAAGAAGTCCTAGTTGAATGTGATAAGACAATCGTCCAGTCGCATAAAAATACAATAGAATTTGCCCGCCGTAAAATGGAACCAATGCAATGAGAACCAATGAACTAATTGAACTTCGATGCGATGACGTCATTTTATGGTAGCTAAGCTCAATTGGATTTCCGTGCAACTGGCCGTAAATATTGTTTTTCAGGAAAATTAAGAGTCGATATTCAAGTTTATTTTTCCATCTATTCACTTATACAAAATACATTAGAGTAGGGAAGCTACTCAAGTAATTCAATAGTGTAAAAAATCTTGTATTCTCTCAAGATTCTCAATAACAATGTTATTGGTTTTTACAAGTTATTTTACTGGAAATTTCTTTGTATGAGGGTCATTTGAATGTCTGTTGTGGGATGTTATAATTTTTCAATTGATAATGTTTTGAAAACAACGTAGTTGTGTAGCTCGTTTTCTTATTGTTAAAGTTTTGTATTCTCATAGCCACTTGCAATATCTCGGAGAGATTCACATTTTTTTGGATAATGTAAGGTGGAATTTTGTAGTCAAATTATGTATTTTCATAATGTTTGACAGCAGCAACATAAGGTAAAACAACCACTTTCAAACATACAATTAAAGCATCATTCCAAAATCATCAATATTCGTATTTAGTATACTGAGATCCATGGAATAATCATCTTTCCAAGTTAATTTCCAAATTTCTCATGATTCCACCTTTACTACAATAACGAATTGAAACCTGTAAAGCGTTCAAGGGTGAACTGACAGTTACAACCGGCCCAAAATCGTCGGCAAAAGTTCAAACAATGCAGATAACAGTTTTACAAGCCAATAGGCGAACGTAATTGAAATACAAAGTGACTTCTATTCCTTTGTAATTAGATAACAGTCGTGGGACACCGGTCATGACCGATCTGTTTGCTCTGAAAAATACACATTTTTTGGAAATGTCAAACGGTGCCGACTACCCCTCGCGCTAAACTTAGGGGGTGTTTGGGAAAGGGGGGTTTTGAACCCTGACCCTTTCGAAAATGCGATCCATCAACCCATAAGAGAGAAAGAGACAGAGACAGTTTGAGAGAGCCAATCGCGAGAGCAGCAATTTCCCCTCCCCGCCCAGCAACACAGTTCAAACCCGGCTTTGTTTCGCGGACCCAGTCATTCTTAATTCCATTTCGAGGACATGTTAATTTTTTCTGAATTGATGATGGAAAGCATTATTTGCTCTCCGAAAGAGAACCGAACTGACAGTTTCGTCTGCTGAATGTATTATTTGAAATCAATTATCAACTAGATAATAATTCATCCGCTTAATTTTTGAGCTATATCCACTTAATTTTGTCAATATTTGAATAATATTTTCAAATCATAATTCGTATTATTATAATAACATTGATATTGCATTAGAATTTCAACAATGACGGGTTCTTAATTTAAATTTCGAAATGATGTCCAAATGATCAAATATCTAACTTAATATTATGTAGATTAATTGATGAGTGACCTATATAGCTCCATATAGATCACAGTATTGAAATTGACTCTTCCACTTTGATTTCCATAAGTTCTTAATTGTAAATGGATTTTTAAATAGAATAAAATCCTGAAGTAATTGTTAAAAATTCTAAAATTTTTGAAGCGACATTGATTGACATAATTGAATGATTATTGAGAAATAATATACCAAGTTTAAATTTCACACCACAATCATTTTCAAAAATGTACAGTAATCTGTTCTCAAGTTGATGCAGCGTTGATTAGAAGAAACCCATGAAAATTAATCACTACAGGAATTTTTCAACCTTACAACACAACATTCATGACTGATGAATTTCGTAGAAAATACATGGGTAGTTCAGAAATAATAAAGTCAATTTCATAGAAACAATATTCTTAAAATTATAGTGTTGGATGACTTCGATTAGTACCAACGCGAGGAAACTTCTAGAATTTTTTTTATTCTTATAGAACTCGACTATGAAAGTCATGGGAAAATGATAAAGGATAAAAATATATTTCAATCCCATTACATCCAATAATTTTCGTATAGAAGATCCAAGTGTTGAACTGTTCATTGGAATGTGTACTACATAATTTGTTACACTCTTGTTATTCACATTAAATTCAACAACTTTGACATAATTATCTATCATGAAATACAAGCCAAGTCAATGATACTATTAGAAATATTGTGCGAAATAATTGAAAAACGTCAGTATATTATACTTTATAGAAGTTTGCATCAAACTTGTTGATTAAAACTTTATCAGATAGAACTTTGTCAATATAAAAGTAAATATGATCAATAAATTAACTGGAACGTTATCAAAAATTGTACAGTAATTGCATTTTGTAACAACTGCAGCTATTGCAGCAACTGGATATGGCTGATCATTGGTCGAACAGAAACTCACTTTTCAACACGAAAGTAAATATCCAAAATTTCTAACCAAGCGAAGAAAATTGAGCCATGAGATACATAAAATGAGATTTATTTGGAATTGAATTATAAAATATTGTATTTAATAACTTATTCTTCAAGTGATAATGCTTATCAAAGGCCGAACTGAACTAATTTTTCAACTGAAAAGCAAATTCTCATAACTATCATATTCAAAAGTTGGAATTATGACTAAATTTTTTATTTATTAAGAATTACTTCTTGCAGTGATGGTTATTGTAACTTAATTATTGAAAAGAAGAATTAAAAGTGTCAAGAGGATGATTTTCACAATTTTCATAGAACCATATTTGTTCGTAACATTGAATAACTTCTTTATTTTGTATTCAGTAAAACTGGCTCTTGCAATGATAATATTCATCAAAGATCAAACTGAAACTTCTCTGTTTAAACATGAATTGTTTTACTCCTCAATATCCCAAGTCAATCAAATTGACTCATTCGATCAATAATATAAGAGTTTTTCATGATTTTGTATAATTGTTTTAGTCGACTCATTATATCCATAATAAATAATATTAATGAAAAATTTTAGAACAAATATTTATTTCAATGTTTGACAGTTCCAACAATTTTTCTCAATTAAATAATATTATTTATTGATTTTGAATTGAATAACTAGTTTTCGCATTGACAATGTTAATCATTGGCCAAACTAGAACAAATTCCCTATCACAAATGTAAATTTCCTCTATTTCTAACCAATCTGATCAAATAGATTAAATTCAATTTTGAAGCTGGATTTAGATTGGGTTCTAGAAGTTTCCTCTGCTGTAATAGTAATCATCAGTTGTCCGCGTGTCTGTACCTGTGGTAAGGCTAATTTCCATGGCCCTCTGTCGATGTCCCAACACTTTAAACTGTGGCAGTGACACTTCGTTCGACACACCAACGGAATTCGGACCCTCATTCCATTTATACCGGATATCTCTCATGGTATACCCAACTGGGAAGAACCAATCAACACAAAGCACCATTTACAGCATGGCCAACAACCACACCCCAATCAAAATTATTATTATAAACAAAGTAAACAGTTTGGTCGAATGATGGTGATTGATGAGCTAGGAAATGGTGATCGAGAAGGCAGAGAAGGTAACGATGAATATGTAGTGATTGTAGAAGAAAATGATGTAGGTGAGAAGCGATGGATTAGTATGAGTGCTGAAAAAAGATAATAAAAATAAAATTTTAACGTTTTTGGGAGAAAATTTCCAAGATTCCCCAGTACTAGAGAATTTCAATCTCAATTTTACTCATGAAATTTATCCAAAAATTAATATTTTATTAGTATTTTTACTCACTTATATTCTTCCATTGATCCCATTTTATGAAATCCGTTACGTTATGTTATGTTATGTTATTTTATGTTATAATATTCGTAACTACAGAGAAATCATAGGCATCTAGGAGTTTTGTCCTCAGTAATTTCAGGATTCTTAAATTTAGCACGGCCAATTAAAATTAAATTGTACAGAAGTGAATTTAATTTTACCGCCATAGCATGATGCCATCTTCACGGAGCTGAATAAAGAAATCATCAATTGGTTTCATCGAATAGAGTTATCTTTGGCAGTTGAATTTAATGTGGCCAATAGTCTTCTATTAGTACTACTCTATTCTTACAAATAAGCCCTGTCTTGGTTCACTATGGGATGGGATTATTACTGAGGGATCAATATTGTATAATTTCCAAAGTTATTGTCTAGGTATTGTCATTTTCAAGTTTATTTCCCCATCTATAGTAGCAGTAAATAGAGTTAGAAACAGTTCAGAAATTATGTTATTTTCCAAGTAGCCCAGCCCATGAGTCATTGTTCGTATTTCTAGCCTCAAATTCCAGTTTTCCCCTGAGCCGAAAAGGTGGTTACAGGGATAAGCAAGCATTTCTACCAAACTACTAACCATTTTCACTCTACTTCCTGTTACTTTTATTTGCTTCAATTTAATTAACGGGGATTTCAAGAGAGGGCAGAGTTCTTTCTAATCAAATGTCTCTTACTCTTCTGATTTTCAAATATCTTCCCCTCAGATCAATTTCAATTATTATTATTCTTATGGCTAGGGAAGATTAACTATTAAAGTAACCTTCTCTCTGACCATGAGTTTCATATTCTAATATAGCCCAAATAAATATAAAAAAAAGAAATAGTAAGATGAATGTGAAGATGGATTATGAAAGACTGTGCAACAGGAAATCAGGAGGACGATAATGAAGTGATAGAATTGTGAATAATGTGACAAGGAAAGTATAATACACATGAACACATATTTGAGAGTGGAAATGAAAGCATGCAATTTCGGCTCTCCGCCAGCTCCCAGTGACCCTCCAGGCAGACGAGCTTATCTTTGATTTCCTCACCGGTTTGATTATTTGAAAAGTAAATATCTTCTCTAGGGTCTGATGAGTGTCTTGAAGAAAATACTTTATTATTAGAAACGTTTCTCAATTTTATTTTATCGTTGATGTGCCCTGTAGAATTTGAATCAAATACCAGGAGCAACATTACAAAAAATAGGTACATGAATTTAAGTTGTCTATATTTCACAACTTCACATCACTTTTTCCATAGTTATTATGGTTTGGATTGTATAAAGTATTGTAGATGTAGAGGAAGAAGGATTAGAAATTGGATAGTGAATTGAGAGAAAGCAAGCAGTTCAACTTATAATCAATGTTTCACTACAGTATTTAAACAGCTTCAATTCGATAGCTGGTTGAAAATTAGACTTGTGAAAATGTTCAAATCAAGAAAACGGAAGGAAGTTTTCATAGGTCTCTAGTATATCAATGGATAATTTCAGCCTCTTATTGACTATTAACGATTAAGAAGAATTTTTAAATCAATGTAGCATGATAGGATAGCTTGGAATAATACTGGAGAAAACGTAAGTTCACTATTAATTTATCAATCTAGTGAACAGACATCAACTTGAATTTTACAAAACGTTATCAAGCTCCAATACAGTACAGTACCTACAGTACAGTATAGAACAACGTTTTTGAAAACCAAAAGATTTCATTGAGGGTTGAAACGATTTAAATACTGTAATTAAGTTCAATTTAACAAATATTCGGGGTTATGAAGAAATCTTGAATGATAATATTATAAATTGAGGAAAAATTGTAACCGAATGTTAAGGAGTTTGAAGTTGAGGGTTTTTAAATTGAACATTCATGATAGTTCAGAAGCTATAAGAAATTTACGAGCTATCAGATATAGGTTTCAGAAATACAGATATATAGATATAGAGACAAGGTACAGGAAAGATTTTCGCCACTAATAGGAGTTGAGTTCCCAGTCAGGGAAAAGGGCAATCAAAATTTTAAACTTTACTCAAATGAACAAGAGATCATTGATTGTCAATCTCTTGAGATTTTAATGTTTTATGATATTCAAAACGTATCTGAAAAGAGGTCAAGGCCTCTAACAGGAGTTAATTATCCAGTAAATGTAAAGGTAATCGATAATTTACTCCACAACATTTGAATGTTGATTGGTTTGTGTTCTTCAAAGACTTAAGAGCAAGGTACATGAAAAATTTAAAAAGAAGGAAAGGCTACTACCAGGAATAACTGTCAAAAGTAATAAAAGATAGTTGAAATTTATATTTCAAAACATTAACAAGTAATTGTTATTGGTTGACAATCTTTTAAGATGCAAGATTTAAGATCGTTAGAAAACTTTCTCAAAAGAGGTCAAGGACACTATCAGGAGACAATAGAAATAGAATTTAAATTTTACATCAAGTGTTTATTGGTTTGTGATCAAGGAACATGTAAAAATTTGAGAAAGTGTTGATTGAATTTGGATGTTTTTGGAGAGTGATGAAATGTTTATACTGTTTCAGATGTGAAATGAATGTTCAATTCAAATTTCACGTCGAATGCCAATCAAGGAGCATGTAAGAGTTTGAGAAAATATTGATTGAATTTGGATCTTTCTGGATGTGAAATGAAGTGTGATGAATTTGATATACGAGTTTGATAATTAATTATACGAATTTGATAATTGATATACTCGTACCTTTGATTAGATTTGGATTTTTTTCAGATATGAAATCAATGTTAAATTCAAATTTCACGTCAATTGTTTATTGGTTTGTGATCTGTCAAATCAAGAATCATGTAATTTAAGAAAGAGTTGATTGAATTTGGAATTAGTTTAGATGTGAAGAGTGGCGAGAGGGGGCAAAGAGAAGCTCGCCTGGCGGGCGTCGAGTGACCGGGAGCTGTGAGGGGAGACGCCGAGGCGCCGAACATGGTCCTGTACCTGTGGATAGGTTAATTTCGGTCGCCCTCTGCCTATGCCCAAGGACACGGAACTGAGGCAACTGCACCTCGTTGGAAATGCCCACTGATTTCGATCCCGCGTGCCAATTGTATCGAATATCGCGCATTGTGTATCCAACTGCACTTGACATACAACATACAAACACGCATACTTAGCTGTGCAAGGCCCTGCTCTGTAGTGGGTTGCCTCGTCACCCCCCACCCCCGCCCTTCCGACCATCTAAAATGTACCACATACGACACCATCAACCATACATGCTACACTGTTGCTATTCTACTATTTGTAGCCCAGTAGACTTTGCTAATATGTGAGTGTATAACGTTTTTTTATACTCTTAGGCAGCTCGTACACCGGAGCAATAAGCAATAGGCAACTAGCAACATATTTATGGATCATATGATCGTCTACTCTATAGAAACAAATGGTCCAATGCACACCTAAAGCAGCTGTTTCTGTGTGCATTGAACTATTTGTTTGTATAGAGTAGACGATCATATGATCCATATGTTGCTAGTTGCCTATTGCTTATTGCTTCGGTGTACGAGCCCACTTACAAACTCGCTATACAGGGCTTACTATTTGTATACTACTATTTAGGCTACTATTTGTAGCCCAGTATAGACAATTATAATACTGTATGTGAGTTCATAACGTTCTTTTATACTCTTACCACCTCTCTATACGGTTAGTCTACTATTGGTAGCTCAGAAGAAGACAATAATAATAATATGTGAGTTTATCAATGTTCTTTGCTATTCTTACCGCCGCCCTCTCTATACGGTTATTTATAACAATTCCATACTTTGAGCTTTTTTTGGGGAAGTGGTTTCAATCTGTAACCTATTTAATGAGTTTGTGATTTTGAGTTTCTATTTAATGAGAATTATTGTTATTATCTACCTACTCTAGTAGCCTACAAAGTTTATCATATTTGTTAAGTGAGTTAAGTTCCGTAAACTCTTATTTTTGTTTGATATCTGTATAGTTTTGCTCAAGCTCTATTGCACAGATAAGACTTATTTCAAATTTGAAAAAATATGTATCTTCAAATGGAAAGTAACTATTTATATTGTTCATTATTAACGTAGATGACGTGTATTGTTTATCAATATATTGATTATTGTACTTGAATTACTGATTAAAAAAATTCAGTTGTTGTTTCGTAACCTATTATTGATTTAAAAATTACTCCGATTCTTGAAGTTCCACGTATAGAATGGAGCTTAAAGTAAAAATTGGAATTACTCTGAATTTTAATCAATTATCTTGGAATGGCAAAAATCGAATACTCAAAAGTCATATCAACTTATAATGAAAAGTAAGTTACAATTTTGTAGTTGATCAAATTATTGTACTTCCAAACAATACTTTGAATTGGGTTCATACTCATTCTTTCTGATTGCAGTCTACATTCATTATGTAGGTTTTTTAACATGGGTTGTTTAGTGAGCATGCATATTATTTCTCAATTGAAAAGTAGATGCGAACAGTGTAAATCTATCCAGTCATAAGATTCAAGACAAAAATGAGTCATCATTATTCAAATGTTACTATTATTGAAGCTTTCTGACAGAAAAATAATTTGAATATGAATTTAGGTTAGAAAAATGTTCATAAGAAGTAGGAAAATTTTGAAATTATTAACTCCTATATTGAATTCCAGGAAGTCTGTATTTCGAAGGACAGCGTTATTAGTTTTCTTTGCAATGATATTTTTATTTTCATCTCTGTTATTTGTTGGAAAAAAATTTCTCTTGGGGGAAAAATCACGCTATAATGAACTTATTATTATTGATAAAGCTGAATTTCGCCTTACATCCAGTTTAAAATTTCTCGGGAATGTAATTTGAAAGTAATCAAGCTTATTCAAGTGCTACTAATTGTATTTTCCAGAATAGAGAGGTGATAAGAAATTCCCTATCTAATAATTACTGTTTGTTCTCTATTCTAGTCACTTCTATATACCGGGGGAAATCATTTACTTCTAGATTTTTAAAGTTATGGAAACTATTATAGTACTGAACTAGGAATAAGTGTATGTGAATCATAATATATAATCTTTTATCCTCTAGTTGTAATTTCTATCAAATCTTCAAATTCGTTATTTTGTTGGATTAATTGTTAATGAAAAGAATGAAATCCATTGAAAATATTTTTGATTGGATGAGGCAATGAATGATTGATAAACTACTTGGAGAAATTTGTTTAGACTCACTCAATGATTAAAGTTTCTTAAGAATTGGTACTGAGGTTTATAGGAGTTGAAAATTTGTTAGAATGATTTGGAAACTTGAATGGTGGTAATATTGATTTTTCTATACATAAAATTTAAATGTTATCCAATGGTGTTGGTGGGAATGGAAATTTAGCGTATTTATGATGTTTACGAAACAGGATTACTGCATTCTTTCGTATCAAAATTTATAATATTTTTATGAACTTTGTGGTGTCAGTGGAGCGATCTTAGATCTCAGGGCAGGAGAGTAGGGTGCAACCCACATTGATTTCTATTAATTATTTTTTGATTGCTCTTCTCTGGTTGATTATGGATTTCAAGGAAATAAGAGCACTTTTGTGACAGGTGTTTGTGGATGTATGGAGAGGTAAAGAGGGAAAACAGTTTGCGGGATGTACTCAACTTTGAAAACATGTTTCCAAATACGATTAAAAATGGACATTCCAAATTAAACATTAAAAATTCTTGCACCAATCTTAATAGGTATTAGGTAATCTATATTCATATTCAGTTTTTAAAACAATATTTTGTCCATTTTTCCCATGACTTCGACTAAATTAAGTTTCTAAAACTCACCTTCTCAATAGAAAGACAATTAACATATTATCTAATAATAATTTTTCTAATCATATTCGAATTTTAAACTTCCAATAACTCAATTGAATAACTTATTAAAACTGGTGCCAGAATCACCAAAAACAAGAATAATTCCAAAAAAGCTAAACAAGAAATCTCCAAGCTTTCTAAATTCAAGTTTAAACAATAAAATAACTCTATAATCAATTACAGTAACTTTTCAACAAAATAAATCTCCTGAATTATTACAATGATATTCTCGATACATGCATAATATCATGGAATAGATATAACAAATCAATTCGACCAGATAAGAAAAAATATTTTGTTGGGATTTATATATGAAAAATATATTCTGAGATATAGAGTTATTAAGTGATATGAACCGAGACCAATATACTGTGAGCGTATCATGCATTAGATCATACAAAAACATGCAAGTGAAGTCAAATTAAAATTGGAAACCATGCTATTCAGAGAACAATCGAAAAAGAAGTGTCGTTACTAGAATAGATAATTGGTTCAAATTAGTCAAGTTTTGGCCATTCTTCGGATAATGGCAAATGCTCTAGCTACATCAAGTTCATGAATCTTTCCCATCTACAGCCTGTGATAGGTTCTACAAAAGTTACTATAAAAGTTATCAATTAATAAGTTCAATAGTAGAAAATTAACTTCTAATAAATGAAGGAGATACCATATTTACTGGTAATTTCTCATATTATTAAATTTGTTGAATTTCGATTCATGCCTTATTTTCTTTCAAAGTGTAGAAACACCAGTACAAAATCCACTCAAGAGCTAAGCTGCAGATTTTGAGCCATTGTAAAAAGGGGAAGATCTGCTTTATTTCCTGCTAAGTGTGAAGCTTTCTTCAAGGATCACATTGAGAGGTATACTTCGAGGTACTCTAGTGTATCAAGAATCCCCATTAAACAATTATAAAAACTTCTTTCAAATACAAATAATAATTTTGACTTCTGAAACTCGTTATCAAATAAAATAATATCAAAATTAACTCTATGGTAACAGAGTTATCATTTTAGAACAAAACATAAAGAGTGAATCATATTCTCAGAATAGAACATCATCATCTTCAAAAGTAATTCAATTCTATTGTTTGAAATTACTGTCAAGGATATAGAATGAAAAATCGAAGATTCTTCTTGCAGATATTAAAGGCCTCATAGAAATTACATTTTCAACTTATTTGATGATGTTAATCGATTCAATATCATTACCAAACAATCACTAAATTTGACTCATGGAAAAACTCTTCGATTTTTGACATGGCCTATGGGTATGGATATTAGAATAATTTGAGAATAATAAAATTCTGAACTTTTTAAAAGCTTCTATGAGAGTAAATAAATAGAAGGAGGAATGACCAAAGACTAAATTGTCAAATGGTGAATGGTAAAGAATAAATGGTCAAAGATTTTGAATTTCAAACAATAACTTGTTCGAGTATTCCGTTTAATAACAAAAATAATTTCAAATGAAGGAATCAAGCGGAATGCATGCAAAGCAAGAGAAGCTTCCAGCGTTCAATGGCCGTCCAGATGCCATGAGAGAGAGAAAATAAAACTGAAATGACTGTAGAATGCAAGACGAGGTATTTGGATAAGGCGATCACGGGAGAGTTAAGTCAGAGGTGAGGGAGGACTTAGGGCGGATCACAGCGCTTATTTCACATTGAAAAATCCGTTCAAGTCCTCTTGCTTTGTTCCGGATAGGCTTGTATGATGCTTAGCAGTGCAGAAGAATAGCTCCCAATGATTGTTCGGTTTTTGTGAGCGTTTATCGAATAATTTCGTTTTTCCAAAACAATAAATAATTATTTCGTGTGTCGCAAAACGTTTTGTCGAGTGCAGAGAACTATTATCAAGTTCAGAGGAAAAGGCAGACTTTTTGGACGTTGAGCGTTATGTCGTTNTTCGTCCAAAACAAGAGCGAAAAGACAAGGTTCCTTCCCGGGCACGAAGCTTAGTGCTGTGTTAGAAGAAGGAGACCGAAATTAATGTATTATGATAGATGTACAAGACATGTTCCCATCAGGAGATGAAAGGAATAGTTATGTTTTCAGCATTGATTGATCAATAAACATGTTCAAAAAATAGACAAACATTGTAAAACATTACAGAGTGAAAGAGCATTGATAATTTTCGGTTTACACGCAAATATACACAAAACACAATTCATAAATTAATTTGAAGATCAAGAAATCCATGATCCATCAATAAATAAGCTTCATCAACTTACGCAAATAGTTGAAAAGAATTGAGGAATAATGAATGGATTTGAGTAAGATACTGAATTGAGTTTTCAACTTCTGAATATGAGTTAGCTTCTCTATGCGTAGAGATGAAGTTAAGAATTTAGACATTTAAAATACTGTTTTGATTATATTATTATTAGTGGCGAAGCGTGTTATACTTATTCAGTCATCGCCGGGTATATTTCCTATAGGAAGTTAAGAGTTCCCAGGAACTCTAGGAAGTTAACCAATCTGTTCCTATAGGAAATACTGTACACCCGGTGATGACCAAATAAGTATACCACGCTTCGCCACGGATTATTACCTTTTCTTGAATAAAAAATATTCTGGTTCAAGTTTGTATGATGGAGGAGATTCGTGATATTTCAACATAGTGATGTTTCGACATAGAATTCTATTGTCAGATTCATTTAATTAGGCGGATGATGGCGGATAACTTTCATTAGATAGATAGATATTATTTCTTGACGTTGCTGATGACCGTAGAGTCCGATAGCAAAAAATATCTCTTTATCGATCTATCTCATGCTATCCGCCAAATTAAATGAATCCTATCATACACAGTTCATATTTAAAGTATTTATTCCGTTGAAAACGTTACCTTTAGAATATGAATAACTTACATAAACTATAATTTACATATTATGATCTTAATAAGAAAAATTCTTCAACATGACTTTAATTCTAAGTTCATATTTCTTGAATTTTTTTGGCTTTTCTAGGCTCTTTAGTTTGTTATTATGCATAAAAAACTCAACTGAGAGAATTATTATCAAAATTACATGAGTTGAATTCAAATTTGTTTATGAAAGTATAGTAACCTAATTGGTGCTCGACTTTTGATGACAGAAATCAGTACTTCCAAAGTTTTTTCAGAAACTTGGTTGCTCATGTTAAGAATTTTTTCCAAGAAAATATTTGAAAGTTTCAAGATTCGTGAAGCCACTACTAGTTTTTCGGAAAGTTACGCTCGATAAATTAAAGAAGTTCAAGTTGATGATAAAAAAGTACTGTCACATTTTCTATCTGGTTGAAATATCTCGATGAACAAAATACTCGTTATACTCGATGCGTGGAAAAAATGTTGAAGAGCATAGTCTTCATGCATTAACTAACTTGGAGCGACGCTCGCCTAATTAGCATTGCTCTTTCACCTGTGCATTCCTTGCTTTCATTACTCGACGATTCGAGTGAAAATCAACTTTCCCCAGTGAAAATGAAATGAAAAGCCATCTCGACTGGGAAAAGTTTTCTGTTTCCACTCTGCATCTCGTCAAGTACGGCAAAGAACGTGAAAAACATTTTTTTATCTCTGTCACAACAAAGTCTACAACTGTCCAGTAATTTTGAGATAACACAGAGTTTCTATCCACGAAAACCACAAGTACTTTTTCGAACTTGTTAAACAATACTGTTTGCACTGTTAATCTTGTCCTAGTTCCTCGTCACTGAAGTTATCATATACGATATTCTTTTATAGTATCTTATTTATAGTATAAGTAATATGAGTACTGTATTGTAGTACTGTACCTTTACTTGTACTGGAATTGAAAAATTTACGGAAATGTAAGTTACGAGAATAGAATTATCGTATATGATAACAGCGAGTGTTATGAAATCAAGTAAGTACCAGTGAAAATCACAATCTTACTTGTGAGTTCTAAATAGTGCTTGTAGCTCGTGTACAAATTTCTGCAGAGTTAGTCTCATCTTCTCAAAATTTTATTAATTGAATCATAAGTGGAAAACTTATTCATAGAAGTAGTGGATACTGCAAATGTTTTGTGATTTGTCAAACACAAAATATGGATACTATTCTCATTCTTCAAGTGAAAAGTGTCTACCATTTCTCGTAGTGAAAAAAGGAAACAGATCCACAACATATTCTTCAAGAGAAATATTTTAATAATCCTAAGAGATTAATGCTCTAATCACAAACCTTTAAAAATTGAAAAATGAATTTTATTAGAGCCCTTTTGTTTCATGAAGAACAGAGATTTTGTAAAAAAATAAAGCTCCTGCATTTTGAGATGGTTATTGAATTAATCAATTTGAAATTATTGAGATTAACTTCATGTATGGCATTCTCTTACAAAAACTAGATATGGGTAAATGTTTATTGTATTAAACGGACCGAATGTAACAATTCAAATAAGAGAAGATACAAACGATTTATCTGTGAAAGATACACAATTATTTTGAGAAGATTGAGAACAACTCTGCAGGGATTACTCTTGTCTTTTCAATGCAATCTACCTGTGTAGACTACAACCATAGCTACATTCACAATACTTGTCCAGTGCAATTCAATTTTCATGATTTTTATTTTTCATGTAGCACAATGATACTTTTCAATTCTCTTGTGCTTTATTACGTGGTTAGAAAATTGTTTCAACTAATAACTAACCTACGTCCAGATCACTCAGTGAAATAGAAATCAGATCCTGTTTCTTATTTCAATTTGAACAGTTACTACTATCTGGCACAGCTTATTATGATTATTTGAGAATTTTGTACATGGCACTAAGAATGGTGAACATAATTAACAAGATTAACATAATATCATTTGTTGAAGTAAATCTATATCTTCTAAACCATTTACGAGTGTGTTATATTTTAAATATCACATAATAATTGTAACAAATTAAAAGATTTCAAGAATCAATAATTTTCAACATTACAAAAAAAATATTACTCAATCTAGGTGAGAAATTATATCAGGCTATCAAGTAGTGTAATGACAGAAAAAGGGAGATTTCAAAAATTTTAGGCAATGAAAGACATAACGTTAAAAAAATTCAAATTTTAGGTTGAATAGTAGAAAGGACTATCTAATCCTAACTCAGCCTAAAGAATATTTCAATTTCGTTGCAAATTACAGCTTCTTCAAGCCTTTCCAAGCTGAATTTTTCAATTAATTGAATGAAAGTTTCATGTTTATTGCATGCTCTCATTAGTGAATGACCTTTGAATATTTTCTTATTTCATTTCTACTATGTTTTCTAGTTGAATTAAATTTTTACTTGAATTCTAGTCAAGAGAAAGAGAACAACCCTAAATCATTTGCAAAGTCAAACATAGCTTCCAGCCTTTTGTTTTTAGTGAATACTGAGGCAATTCCCAGAGTCCTTCAGAGGCAAATCTACAAGTAGTGGGAAATCAACCTCCCAAAGTGGGAAATCAACTTATATTTTCCGTGGGAGTTCTGCATGTCGTCTGATAGGGGTTTGGGGGGCGAGGGAAGGGGGTGATTTCTTGTGCTGGAGACTTATACATGCGATGAAATTATAGATAAAGGCTTCTGGTCCTTGAACCAGCCCTTGATAAGGCTGCCATTTGATGGACGATCGTTTTCTTGTTGACCACCTCTTGTGGAGGGGAGGGAGGGCGGAGGCGGCGACAAAGAAAAGGGGTTGGGGAGGGGGGCTAGGCTACCGCCTCCTACGCAACATCATCAAGATTGTGTCGTTCATAAAATACGATTCAGAAGCGGCACAATTTTCTGTGCTATATCATTGGACGAGAAATGTTGCGGAGAAAACTGTACAGGCTGGATATCTGCCTCTGGTAGATCCTTTTTTCTCTGAACTGAGGTCATTTGATTTATCAACCTCTACCAAGAAAAGCTGGAATCAGTTTCAATGAATGTCATTCTAAGTTCATATTTCTTGAATTTTGTTGGCTCTTCTAGGCTCTTTAGTTTGTTATTATGCATGAAAAACTCAACCGAGAGAATTATTATCAAAATCACATGAGTTGAATTCAAATTTGTTTATGAAAGTATAGTGACCTAATTGGTGCTCGACTTTTAATGACAAAAATCAGTACTTCCAAAGTTTTTTCAGAAACTTGGTTGCTCATGTTAAGAATTTTTTCCAAGAAAATATTTGAAAGTTTCAAGATTCGTGGAGCCACTACTAGTTTTTCGGAAAGGTACGCTCGATAAATTAAAGAAGTTCAAGTTGATGATAAAAAAGTACTGTCACATTTTCTATCTGGTTGAAATATCTCGATGAACAAAATACTCGTTACACTCGATGCGTGGAAAAAATGTTGAAGAGCATAGTCTTCATGCATTAACTAACTTGAAGCGACGCTCGCCTAATTAGCATTGCTCTTTCACCTGTGCATTCCTTGCTTTCATTACTCGACGATTCGAGTGAAAATCAACTTTCCCCAGTGAAAATGAAATGAAAAGCCATCTCGACTGGGAAAAGTTTTCTGTTTCCACTCTGCATCTCGTCAAGTACAGCAAAGAACGTGAAAAACATTTTTTTTTTATCTCTGTCACAACAAAGTCTACAACTGTCCAGTAATTTTTAAATAACACAGAGTTTCTATCCACGAAAACCACAAGTACTTTTTCGAACTTGTTAAACAATACTGTTTGCACTGTTAATCTTGTCCTAGTTCCTCGTCACTGAAGTTATCATATACGATATTCTTTTATAGCATCTTATTTATAGTATAAGTAATATGAGTATTGTACTGTTACAAAAGTACTGTACCTCTACTTGTACTGGAATTGGAAAATTCGGAAATGTAAGTTACGAGAATAGAATATTATCGTATATGATAGCAGCGAGTGTTATGAAATCAAGTAAGTACCAGTGAAAATCACAATCTTACTTGTGAGTTCTAAATAGTGCTTGTAGCTCGTGTAAAAATTTCTGCAGAGTTTGTCTCATCTTCTCAAAATTTTAATGATGGAATCATAAGTGAAAAACTTATTCATAGAAGTAGTGGATACTGCAAATGTTTTGTGATTTGTCATTCACAAAATATGAGTACTATTCTCATTTTTCAAGTGGAAAGTGTCTACCATTTCTCGTAGTGAAAAAAGAAAACGGATCCACAACATGTTCTTCAAGAGAAATATTTTAATAATCCTAAGAGATCACAACCCTTTAAAAATTGAAAAATGAATTTTATTAGAGCCCTTTTGTATCATGAAGAACAGAGATTTTGTAAAAAATAAAGCTCCTGCATTTTGAGATGGTTATTGAATTAATCAATTTGAAATTATGGAGATTAACTTCATGTATGGCATTCTCTTACAAAACTAGATATGAGTAAATGTTTATCGTATTAAACGGACCGAATGTAACTATTCAAATAAGAGAAGATACAAACGATTTATCTGTGAAAAATACACAATTATTTCGAGAAGATTGAGAACAACTCTGCAATGATTACTCTTGTCTTTTCAATGCAATCTACCTGTGTAGACTACAACCATAGCTACATTCACAATACTTGTCCAGTGCAATTCAATTTTCATGATTTTTTATTTTTCATGTAGCACAATGATACTTTCCAATTCTCTTGTGCTTCATTACGTGGTTAGAAAATTGTTTCAACTAATAACTAACCTACGTCCAGATCACTCAGTGAAATATAAATCAAATCCAGTTTCTTATTTCAATTTGAACAGTTACTATTATCTGTCACAGCTTATTATGAGTATTTGAGAATTTTGTACATGGCACTTAGAATGGTGAACGTAATTAACAAGATTAACATAATATCATTTGTTGAAGTAAATCTATCTCTTCTAAACCATTTACGAGTGTGTTAAATTTTAAATATTACATAATAATTGTAACAAAATAAAACATTTCAAGAATGAATCATTTTAAACATTACAAGAAAATATTACTCAATCTAGGTGAGAAATTATATCAGGCTATCAAGTAGTGTAATGACAGAAAAAGGGAGATTCCAAAAATTTCAGGCGATGGAGAACATAACGTTAAAAAAAATCGAATTTTAGGTTGAATAGTAGAAAGGACTATCTAATCCTAACTCAGCCTTAAGAATATTTTAATTTCGTTGCAAATTACAGCTTCTTGAAGCCTTTCCAAGCTGAATTTTTCAATTAATTGAATGAAATTTCCATGTTTATTGCGTGCTCTCATTAGTGAATGACCTTCAAATAGTTTCTCATTTCGTTTATTCTATGTTTTCTAGTTGAATTAAATTTTTACTTGAATTCTAGTCAAGAGAAAGAATACAACCCTAAATCATTTTCAAAGTCAAACATAGCTTCCAGCTTTTTGTTTCTAGTGAATACTGAGGCGATTCCCAGAGTCCTTCAGAGGCAAATCTACAAGTAGTGGGAAATCAACCTCCCAAAGTGGAAAATCAAGTTATATTTTCCGTGGGAGTTCTGCATGTCGTCTGATAGTGGTTTGGGGGGCGAGGGAAGGAGGCGATTTCTTGTGCTAGAGACTTATACATGCGATGAAATTATAGATAAAGGCTTCTGGTCCTTGAACCAGCCCTTGATAAGGCTGCCATTTGATGGACGATCGTTTTCTTGTTGACCACCACTTGTGGGGGGGGGGAGGGGCGGCGGAGGCGGCGACAAAGGAAAGGGGTTGGGAAGGGGGGCTAGGCTACCGCCTCCTACGCAACATCATCAAGATTGTGTCGTTCATAAAATACGATTCAGAAGCGGCACAATTTTCTGTGCTATATCATTGGACGAGAAATGTTGCGGAGAAAACTGTACAGGCTGGATATCTGCCTCTGGTAGATCCTTTTTTCTCTGAACTGAGGTCATTTGATTTATCAACCTCTACTAAGAAAAGCTGAAATCAGTTTCAATGAATGTCATTGGCTGGGGAAGAGTATCAAGGGACTAGAACTTTGTTGGTTATTTTGATCATTTCTTTCCAGAAATACCAGAAGGTGAAGATAATGGTGCAAAGCACAGAATTGCCTGGGGAACAAAAAAAACTCCAATATTCACATTGTGTTTGCACGAAAATCTTAAAAAAGTAAAGCGTAATGATGATTGTACAATACTCATGATTTTCTTATTATAGGATATCAATCAAATATACTTGATATAATATATTATGTACATTTTTTTGAGAATACTCATATTAGTTTATCATCATCATTATTACTCACAACCGTTTGCATTATCAGCATAATTTTTTTTTTTTTTGCTAGGGATGTTGCCCACATAAGCTCTGAACTTGTGCGTGGGTAATGGGTAGGATAATGATGAGAGATGAATGGACCTACAGCTTTAGGTGAGTTCTGAACAACCGGGAAGCGATTTTGAAGCTCATAAATTTTTGTATTGAGAGGAGCCGGTCACCCTTACAACGGGAATGGTAGGCGCTGTCTCTTATAATTCTAATTCCACCGATTAGACTCGACTCTGCCACTAGGACAACATTATAGCCCACTTATGCCATGTACAAATTTCTCAAATACCAAAGTTCTTCGAAAACAAGCCTGATTGTTCCTCTCATTGTGTTTTTATCAATTCAAATGAAAGCTACACTCTATTTAAAAGAAATTAAATAGGTAAAAAACAATTCAAAAAATGTGTTTACGGTAACAGGAAGACATTTTACTTCAACATTTAGCCTTATTATTTAAATAGGATAAACAATAGTATTGAAGAAAACCGCCACAAGTTGGCGTGTGAGCTCAATTCATATTCTAACTAAAATATTCAATCAATGAGTGATTTGATATCTGTAAGGAAATAAAGTAGAACAGTCAGGCTTGTATGTAGTTTTCCAGTGGAGTGGAGTTGAATTAATTAGAATGAAAGTAAAACGTGTAATCGTTAACCTTCATGAACTTAAGTAATAAAATGTTTTTAACCTTTATGTTTCAAGATTTACTCGATTGCAATAAGTTCTACTCCATATTGTGTACTTGGTTTTCCTATCTAGCTCTTCCAGTTCCAGAGAATTTTTATTGGTCTCCTACTTACTTTGAAATTGATAAAAAATGAACTTATATTCTACGACATTCTACTCACAGCTTTCTATCTCAATGTGACACAGCTGTCGGTCCATGGGGAAGTACTGCAGGTTCATAGGACAGGACGCGGTGATCGTTAATCTGTAACAAAATAAAAAATAGAAATTAGCTATAAAATTTTGACAGTCATCGATAAAAGTATTATAAGGCCCATTGATACTAGACGGACAGCAAAATCGCGATCTAATGTCAGTTACATAAAAAAAACGTTGTTTGCTTATATAGAACGTCTTGTTATCTTGTTATAGTGCAGACTATATGAGCAGAAATTGAGGCGCCGAAAAAATAGTTTAAATTTATTGTTTCTGCCCAAAAGGACATATTTGAATCAGTAGAAAGACTCTTTCTGCTGCGAGAGAAGTAGAATGCTTGAGAAACATGAGAAAGAGAGTACAATCTTGTAGAGTTTGCCAAATATACACACAATATACAAACTCTGACACAAACTAGAATGGTTTCAAATAAACTTAATAGTATTGTATCTGCCCAAAGAAATGTATTTGAATCAGCAGAAAGACTCTTTCTACTGCGAGAGAATCATCATCATCATACTTAGATTCTTAGATTGTTTCGAAAAACGTACAGCATTTCCCGTTGAAGTCCATCACATATTATACGAGTACATACATACTCTCATGAAAGAGTGAATAATTTTTCGTGCTGAGTACAATCAAACAGAATTAATTAGAAAGCACATGCTTGAGTGTGGAAGTAAATGACAACGCGAGACACGGAGATGATGAAAAATGAACGTTTAAAAATGGGATTGACGGAAAGTGAACGAAAATAATGAACGCTGTTCATGAATTGAAATGAGAATCACGCCGCCTTTCAGCCTCTTAGTTCTTCGCACCATACAAACTCGACTCGCTCACTAATGAAAGCTTAGAGAAGATAAGCTCTGACATTTAGTCGCTACAGAAAAAAAATCAACATAACTCTTCAACTTGATACACCACTTTCGCACAAACCGAAAAAAAACTGCAAAAGAGTTGGAAGAAAAGGGAGGGAAAAGGAGGAAAAGAGGAAAGGAATAATTGATGACGAAGAAGAAGAAGAAGAAGAAGAAGAGAAGAAGAAGAAGAAGAAGAAGAAGAAGAAGAAAAAGAAGAAGAAGAAGAAGAAGAAGAAGAAGAAGAAGAAGAAGAAGAAGAAGAAGAAGAAGAGAAGAAGAAGAAGAAGAAGAAGAAGAAGAAGAAGAAGAAGAAGAAGAAGAAGGAAGAAGAAGAAGAAGAAGAAGAAGAAGGAGGTGAAGAAGAAGATGGAGAAGAGAACGAAGAAGAAGAAAAGAAGAAGAGAACGAAGAAGAAGAAGAAGAAGAGAACGAAGAAGAAGAATAAAAGAAGATGAAGAAGTAGAAGAGGAAGAAGAAGAAGAAGAAGAAGAAGAAGAAGAAGAAGAAGAAGAAGAAGAAGAAAAGAAGAAGAAGAAGAAGAAGAAGAAGAAGAAGAAGAAGAAGAAGAAGAAGAAGAAGAAGAAGAAGAAGAAGAAGAAGAAGAAGAAGAAGAAGAAGAAGAAGAAGAAGAAGAAGAAAAGAAAGAAGAAGAAGAAGAAGAAGAAGAAGAAGAGGAGGAGGAGGAGGAGGAGGGAGGAGGAGGAGGAGGAGGAGGAGGAGGAGGAGGAGGAGGAGGAGGAGGAGGAGGAGGCGGAGGAGGAGGAGGCGGAGGAGGATGAGGTGGAACGAACATTGCGTTGCGTCAGTGTGCTTCTTCATTCATTACAGGAAATATTTGTGGAGAGATATAGGTTGCCGCGGAACAGGCAAGCTCAACACTCATTAATCATCACCTGATGGCTGTGGATTTGGGTCGTTCTGTTGGGTGGGGGGATGGGGGGGTTGGTTAAGTGTGAGGGGGGTTAGGGTTGGGGTTGCATAGTCAGTTTGATACTCATATGGTCCACACACCAGCTAATGCACATGTAAGTGCCTCGCCTCGCAAGGAACGATTCCTATCACTGGAAAGTATTTTCAATCATGTTTAATTCATCACTCTCAGTAGGTGAGAGGAATGGCAAAGGGAAGAACGAGAGAGAGAGAAAGAGTGAGCGAGTGTTTGAGAAGGAGAGAAAAGTGGACGATTTCCGCATGTAGCGATCCATAAGCTGCTTTGACATCCCTCCTCACTGCTATTTCCTCGACACTCTGTGGATATCAAGCTGTTTCTCAGCCTATTCGTTTCATTTTTTCACCATCCATCCGATACCGGAATGATTTTCTCGTATATGTGTTCGTACAGCTGTTTCCAGGTGTCCAACGTCTCAGATTATTTCAGCCAGTGACAATTGAAAAAGTGTCTCCCTTAAAACCTTATTGGACAATGGATTAAAACGTAATCTATTTGATTGTAAGCGATAGTTCGAATCGACTATGACTCGAGTACTGATTATTTCCAATCATTGATTGTTCTGTGATAACCAACTCAAAATGGTGTAATAATGAAATCAAATCATTCAAAATGTTTTTGATAATTCTACTGAAATCAAATCAATTCAAAATGTTTTTGATAATTCTACTCGTACTATCAATTTTGTGATTCAACAAGTAGTCAAACTCAACTACCTGTGTTTCAAACTTGATAAAAGAATGCTTTCATACCTCGGAGTCCGCACTCAAAATGTCAGCACTAAATTTGAAGGTCCTAGTGAAAGTAATTTTCATCAAAGAAGTTCATAGCGTAACAAGTATTTGTGATACAGCTTTGGATTAGGAGATTCAAGTTGATTATTTGAATTCTAGTTGATTATTTCTTTTACGAAAGACATACAAGAGTTAACGTAAAGTGATAAAACTTATTTTTCAAGAAAAATATTGTGGAAATACAGTAGTATTAGAGGCCGGTTAGAGTCAATTGATAGTTTGGCAGCGTTGGAGAAACACTTTTAGGGTGGTAAGTGTTTGTTTTTATGCCCATGTTTACCGTTTTGGCAGGATCTTTCAGATCGGAAGTTATTAGTGAATGTTCGATTCAGCTAGTTGGCAATGGGATACAATTTTCTTAGGAAACTTGGCATACATGCTTATTGGCCTTTAGCTTCTACGAAGGAAGCATGCAGCTTATATTCACGTACAGGTGAATACGAGGTTTCAGATAATGTCATGGTATTTCGGATTTCCTAGACCTAGATATTTTTATCCTACAATCTATCAAGATTCTAAGGTCCATCATTAAAATTAACAGGTTCATAATCGAAGAGAAAAAATATTTTCATTGTTTCAACAGTTTGCCCGTTGAAACTTATAAACAGATTTTGTGTATGCATATTACCAAAAGTTGATGTGTGGTATAAGGAATTTCAGTTTTATTTAGATACCGAATTACCCTGTAACTCATAGCACAGCTTAGACATTCTGTTAATTTGGTTAGTCTAAGCTCACACTCGAATTCCACAGAGAATTTTGACAAAACAATTACATTCCAATCGAATAAGGAATGATCAACATCATATAGGAATATTTTCATCATTGAAAATTATATTTAAAATCATTGGAATTAGATGGCGTGAACAGTTTATAGAAAGGTCAGTTGAACGAAAATCTTATTGAATTTAACGTAAAATGACGTCACTGCATCGACGTTCATTACATATTCATTCATGGGTTCTCGTTGCATTGATTCCGTTAGATGACATCATTTTACAGCGGTTTAATTCAATTAGATTTTCGTGCAACTGGCCTTTTACTGTGAACGATAATGTGGGAGTGATGATTACTAAAAATTAATTAATTTTCTTTAGTGATTTTGCGGGACAAAAATCTGTAGAAAGTTTTATGTGAATATAAATCATCATCTATCTTATATCCATCTACAAATATGAATTATATTTGTGTAAACGTTATATTACAATTTATTTGTTCGTGTAGAAAACACTAATTTGTTTTTAGCAGGGAATTGTCATTAGAAACGTACTGCAACGAGTAGATATAATCACAAAAAATCTAAAATCTACTGAGAGTAAAAACACGGCAATGAGCCTTTGAATTTGTTTAAACTGGCACAAACAAATAAAATTACATCGCCAGGGATGGAGCTAGTTCATCGAAGAGGGTGGGTAACAGATCGATAAGTCCATTTAGCAGAGACAACCTTATCTGAGCATATCATTGAACCACATAAATAGTGCAGATATATTTGTATTGTTGTTCCTCCCCGCCTCTCGTCCATTTCTCATCAACAATAACGTGCAGCCCTGAATGATTTACACTCTATCACCCGTTTCCCTTGATAATAACCAGTATGCCAGTAGTAAAATGATGTATTTTTCACATTGTTCCCCTCTCCTTTCACAAATAAGGAATACGTTTTCATTTTTATTCGTGTCTGTCAATAAATTACTCGTATATTGTATGAGAGTATACTAATAATGTATATTCATATTATAGTAGCAATGTATTGAGAATATAGTCAAAGGTTAACATAGTTACAGGAATAAGAGGTTTCATATTATTTGTGACTTTTGAAATGAATAAAATGAAGAATTTACAGCTTTTGATATTTTTCATTGTTGTGTGAACCTCTTTTGAACATCCTAGGTGGTTTTCCACCTTGATAGTTGACATAGTTACAGGAATAAGAGGCTCCATATTATTTGTAACTATTGAAATGGAATAAAATAGAAAATCTATAGCTTTGCATATTTCTTATTTTCGTGGGAAAATGTTTTTGAGCATCGTTCTGCCAACATGTTCTTATTTCAACTCGATTGCAGCTACATGAGAAATGTTCTACAAAAAGCATAGTTCTAAATCTATGGTTATGATTAGTTAATAAAGTCTTCCAATAAAGTCTGAATATGAAGAGAATTCTTTTATCACGATGTAGAATCTCTATTCCTAAAGCCGTTCCTGGTCCATTATTTTCTAGATGAAATATTATAATTTATTATGAGCATCCATTTACATGCCTCAACATGAAAATGAATATCACAATTGAAGACACAATATTATGACAAAATAGCAACTTTTGGAAATATTTAATAAAAAGAAAGAAAGAAAAGAAAAAGAGGAAAAAGAAGAAGAAGAAAAAGAAGAAGCTGAATTATTCATCCAAGAACGCGCCAATGCTAATACTGTATGGTATTGTCTGTTTCAACCTATCGGTAGTAAAGTAGCTCATCCTGTACCAGTGACAATCGTGACAGATCAATGAACTTCATCAATCAAATTTAATGAGGAAGTAGAATAATTATTGACAATAAATTGAACAATTCTAAATTTTTAAATCCAATCATTCGAAAGCTTAAACGGTGGTAAATGTTTATGATCGCATTTGATAGATGCCGTGAATTATGAAGTGGATACGAGAAAGTCCTATTGGATTTAATGCGATTAGCTCTTGGATTCAGTATTGTACGGATGTAGGCATTAAATTTACAGTGTGCGGAAAAGGAGAGGGAAGCTGAGGAGTAGATTACGGAAGCACAAAGAGCTCTGGGTAGCCATTGAAGGGTTCGGTATCGAGAGTCATGTGAGACCAGCCAATAAACATCGACTTTGAAACGGAAAATCCAAGTGGATTTGGGATGGCCTGCCTGTAACCTCAGCCAAGTTACTAGAGTTGTTACCCTCTAATATCTTCCTACTCATTGATACAACATTACTTTGAGTATATCGACTGACTTTATTTTTCTGAAGGTGGGGGCTTGGGAAAATAGTCTTATTTTTTTTGCTAGGGATGATGCCCACATAAGCTCTAAGCTTGTGCGTGGGTAATAGAAGGATGATGATGAGATATAAATGGACCTACAGCTTCAGGTGAGTTCCAAACCACCTAATTTACATTCACGTTGGATATTACTTTGGAGAAAGTTTTATTTAAAAAAGACCAATGCGTCAAAGAAAGTATTGATTTTTTCTAGACCATCTAGACCAATTTTTTCTAGGTACTTCTAATAGAAAAGTGGGAGACATAGAAATTTGAAACGGTTATAATACAAATGAGCCTAAGAGAACCAGAAAATTCATTGAAGTAGTTATTAAAATCTTCTCCATTCAACTCATAGATACTGATATTGATAACGTAAGAAAAAACGGTTTAGAATCAACACATATTCATAGTATGGTACATAATATAAATGTAATGATAGAACTCTCAAACGAAATCATTTTAAGCGTGAGTTATCTTCAAATTAATTTTAAATATATTATTCGTATTCTTATGATTATTATTATTCGTATTTTTCATGATTTATTTGGTTGTATGATAATAAATGTTAACTAACGCACGCTAAATTGTCGTTGAAAAATATAAAATCAGTTTACAGAACATACAGTTTCCAATGGAAGAGTTCAAAGAGTTTTCAATGTTGAAACTATCTTAAATGATGTCGAAAATACAAGATGCATTTTTTAATTTCAAGGTTTCACTCCGAGTGCAAGCATTTTATTATCAAAATGTATCCTAAATGAAATATCACCCGATTCAGCTCATTACAAAAAAGCTATAAAAACGGAGCTCGACTTGTATCAACTAAATGGGGGAAAACTGGCAGAAAAAGTGGGAAATAGCTAAAGAGCTTACCCAAGGTCATCGTTACTATTCTTCGTTTGGGAAAACAACAATCTTGAACACTTTTCAAGATATATTTCCACGTTCGCCATTAAATATCGTATAAAAAATAACAGTTTAGAGTTATAATTTATCTCTTCTCAGCACTATTGCGAATTATTATTTATTGTATGTTTTGGAAAGCTTCCAGCGCTCGGCTTGGGAGAAAAGCACTGCCGAAGTATATGTTTCTCTCTCTCTTCTCACTACACACTTTCTTTATCACTTTCTATCCATCTTCCTATATTACCATTATCTCTCTTCCTTATTCATCCTCTCTCACACTCATACACATGGTTACTTGAGAAGAAAGCAGGCGTTGTATGGAAGGAATGATACAAGAATTTTAAAAACGTCCAGCCATCCCTGCTTACAACAAACTTCCACCCACCCAGCGATCGTTTAATAAAAAATTAGTGGGGCCTCTTATTCTCCCCACCCCTAAATTCCCACGCCCCTCCCCCTCCTCCCAACCCTCTCTTAACAATGGCAAAAAAGTGATGTAGTAGAAATAAAGTAGTTGGAAGATTGCTGTAATTTATGAGCGCAATGAGAAATGGGACGGCGCTTTGAAACGTTAAGTATTAGTTCCTTCTTGAATCTGTGAGAAGAGTCAGCGTGGTAGTCTCTATAACACCCCCCCGCCACACTGAACCAAGGAGGGGCTAAACAAATAGCACCCAAAGCCATCTGTGATAAATTCTCGCACAATAGAATAGCTCCTCGGACCAATTCTGTTCGAAGATAGCCGAGAGCCAAAGGAATGCCCGTCCTGCATTCAGTCTGATCGCCCAATCTGTTCAAATTTACTACAAATTCTGATGAGAAATCACTGGCTGCATTCCGGGGTTGTTTCTGACCTTGAAAGCTGAGACATTGGGCAAACACTAAATGGTGAGATACCTACAACGAGTTACTACCTGTTACTGAATAACTTATAGAATTGTCAAATTAACAAATGTCTCATCATAAAAAGAAAATTGTTAGATGATTCTTCTAGAAGAAAATGAAACTTTTGTAAAAAATCTTGTAAATAGACTGGTGCCTGGTTCTTAGAAATTAATGAGTCCTATAATACAGGGAAGAAGCGACTACACAGTAAACTCATGGTTTTTTCATTGTAGGCCTACTAAACAAATTTAAATAAACTCATGCGAGTGTGAAGAAATAAATTAATTTGAGTGATCATTATCCTCCACATTATCCACGCAAAAGTTTAGAGATTATGTGGGCATCCCCCTAAAAAATTGTGTTTTTAGGACGCTGACAAATCCTACCACCTCCGTCAAACTTGACAAAAATTTTGTCAAAACGAGGAACTAGTACAAATTAACAGATTAATAAACCAACAATCGGCTGCCGAAAGATAAGTGCATGTCACATACTAAAGCAGCAGTAGCATATCGAAACATTACATTAAACAAAAGAATAAAACCCGATTGTGTGTGAAGCCCTCCATCAAAGTACAGCACACACATAAACATGGGCAACTATTCTGTGCTCTACAGGGCGTGACAACGCATGTTAGAAAACACACACATCAGCAACTGTTCAAACAGTTTAAGTCTCCTGTAAACAAATGGCACCTGTCACACTGGCCTGGCTGAGTCAATCAACCATAATGAAAACTTAAACATCACCGACCGTGAACGCATTCTGCCTGCCTCTTCATACGTGAATGGAAATATTTACTCGCACTAGAACACATTAGCTACTATAGCACGGTATATATTGTCATTATCATTCATCACTGTGTTCGACTACCTGGTAGAGCAATGCTTACATTTGATAAATAACTGATCGATGCTCCTGATATTGATTGTCAAAGTAGCTGCCTACCACTATCTTTCAAATTCAAAATGTGCTGTAGAGAGCGGTAATCACGTTCAAAAGTAAAGTGACTGGATGAGTTTTATTTCAAAATATATAAAGAAACTGAAATATATATAAATAGGCTGCTAGCATATCTTCATAATATTGATTTTTTTTAATAATGAAATTGGCAATTTGTGAAATTTTTGTAAAACTGAAAAGAACTAATATAACATTTCAGTTAACATTATGAAGTAATATAACTAATCCAAATCTGAAAAGTAATCTTATGTATTGAAAGAATTTGGGTTCAACTTTGGAAAGTTCGTTGAGAAGATTGAGTGGACCGATTTTGATGCGGTTTGCGCCAAAAGGAAGATAAAGAATCGAAGTTTTGCAGGCTCCATCTGTTTTTCAAAAATAATCATTTCAAATGGGAGATATTTGATAAAAAGATGAAAAAGTTTCCTGTGGCACTATCTGTTGGCATAAAATGTACTAAGTTATTAAATGTATTGAGTTTAGTTTGTTAAATTCCCCATAGATAGAGCTTAGAAAGTTTTTCTGAAAGTAGAACAGTGACCAATGACCAGTAATCGCTGCTCAATGTAGTCACTGTACAAGGATTTCATTGGTACGACTGAGCTGCTGTCAGCTGCAGATAGTCAAAATAGCAACTACTGTATTCAAAACTAAGAATTTTAGAAAATTCAAGTGAGCATCGCTTTGCTCTGCACGGTGTGAACTCGTAAAATGATAAAAAATGAATTATATTGAATATGAAGTTTCCTCTGGATTTCACATCAAATCTCACAGTGGGGGAAGCACAGTAGAAATTAATGCACCAAAAGTTGTTTTAAAATAATAGATTTATGATAGTTTACAATACTCTATTAGGCTGAGCCATTGTTAGTCAAGACAAGACAAGACGAGTCAGCGTTTAGTCACAGTACTTCATAGTTGCTTATGAAGCAACACACACCGATTAGTCATTGCATCGGTGTGTGCTGCTTCATAAACAACTATGTGAATTACTGTGACTAAACGTGACTAATCTCGTCTTATTGTCTTGTCTTGACTAACCGGTGTACGCCTAGCCTTATAGAGTAGAGTATTTACTGAAATAATATCTGAAAGACGCTCTACAAATTAATATATTGAACAGCTTGATAGATGAATATGCTATCGTTGATACTGACTTCATAGAAATAAAGCATTTTAAATATAGCAGAATTCTTTTAACTTGTCATAAAACAGCTGATTTAACGTTAGTAAACGAGCGTACATCAATCAGCTGTTTTATGACAATTTAAAAGAATCCTGCTATAGCTTGATAGATGAATATGATGACGTTGATACTGACTTCATAGCTAACCATTGGAATAAAGCATTATTTGTAGTATAATGAGTATTATTGGTTGATGCTAACCTTATACTCCTGGTGATGCTACCGGAATGGTGTATTCGGATGAATTCGTTGCTGGTGGTGGCTATGTGGAAGTAGGACTGCTTTTCGTTTACAAAAAATGTGTCAGGCACCCAGATGTTCTTGATGAATTCCGACCCAACCGATAGGGTTTCCACGCCCGGCCTTTTCCGGAAGGCCAGTCGCGGATCTGTCCAGAACTGTCTGAAGTAGAAATCGAGAGTAAAGTCCTGCGAACAGAGGCAGACGGAAAACGGTTAATACAACCCTCAACTCCAGCCTTCAAATTCTTAAATTGTAATCCAAGTTCTAATCTTATCAAATACCCTTGTCTGGTTAAAATACATTAATAGACTAAACAAAAACAGAATTGAGACAGGAACTTAAAATAAATCAATTTTATCAGTCTTTTATGCTTCATTAAATTCAATTATAAAATTTTCAAAATTATAAATATTCTGTAAAGCAATAATCAGCAGCTTCAGGGTTTGGAGAGCAATAGACCACTGTAGCTTATTTGCTGATGAAAAGATATTGCTGAGGTCATAATAAAATAACACATTCTGAAGTGGAACAAACTTTTCAAACAGTGTCATTTTATTTGAGAATACTGAATGTGAAACATATTATTTGTCTATACTGCATAGGATTACAGGTAAATTGAATAGTCAATAACCATGTAATTAATGTAATTAACAAAATTGAAGATATTGCGGTAGTAAAAAGGACACCTGGGATACATTCACATTGTGAATTAGTTGGAATTAGAAAGCAATTCAATATGCATCTTGAATATTCAAGTAGAGAATGTGCACAAGATTTTCCAGGATTTGCTTATCTTGATCGATGGTGATAAGAATTATAATTTTAGTACTATTAGAATGTAGTTTATTGCATATAAGGAAAATGATATAGTACTGCGGAAGAGAATACTCTCTTTTTATAGTGAAATCAATTAGAAAAATGTGTAACACGTCTTTTTAAACCGGTGCTAAAGTGGTGCATAGGCTTAGTTATAATTTGTGGATTGAATAATATGCACAACAATAGGAATTGGCTAAAAATTCAAAATATTCAAAACTTCATTTTTTTAAATCACAAAACCGTAACAAAATTGAATTCGAAGAAAATATTGGAAGTGACTTTTTGTAGGCTAACTAATTACTCAAAAAAACTGTAGATCACGAATAAATCATTTTTTCAATACTATTTGAATGCTGACGTTAAATACTCAAGCCATTAGCAAGCTTGATCTCTATATCTATTAGAATCTCACATTTGAATAAAATACTTGTGAAAAAACTGAGAATTCACTTATAATTGCATCTTTATCTATAGTTCACATATATTGCAATTCACTTACACAAATATTATTTTAAATTTTATAAATTTAAAATTTCATCAGCGAACTTGTAAATCGAACTTCAGCAAACTTCAGTATTTTCTTCAAATTTCAAACATTGATAATTCTATTATCTATGCAAATGTATTTGATCATTAATTTTATCTTCAATTTTTGTTCAAAAATGTTTTGTTCTATTGTATTCTATGACATACGAGTGAAAATAAATCATTCATCCTGAACAATATAACAATAGATTATTATTATCTTGAAAAAGGTGAGAAATGTTTGTCTTATCGTCGATTGAATAAAAAACGTCTTGATACAATGAGAATATAATGCAATAAAATGGAAAATGTGAGTCTTATCCAGTTATTTCTTGTTTAAGCACTGTTGAATTTTCAAGTGGATACCAATTTCTCACCCAGTCAATTCAAATAATAGGAACAATTAAATTTTACACCGCTTTCAGATTCCAATTTGAAATGGTTCTCAATTACAATCAAAATAATATCTGGCCTAGAGCCATGTTAATCATTGATCTCAAATAAACATTTGCATAGATCAAAATAAATTCATACAATTTCAATTACTCATAGAATCACTTGGTAAATTATTATTATAATTATGCAATAAATTATCACCAATAGAGTGTAGCCTATCAATAATTCATGAAATGCAACACCAATACTGTTTCAGGGCTTCACATGCAATGTCATGCCAAATGCAAGTGGATGCAAATACCATCGAGCCTTATTCCAACACCATCCGAATCAGACTTTGCCAACAATTCGTAAAATAGAAGTTTAATAGTGTAATCATTAGATTGAATTTAACCCTGTCGTTCCATTGAAAATAAAATTGATAATCATTAATTATCCATGAAACAATTTGTCTTGGAAGACTGTAAGTAATCTGAAATCAAAGATAACTTCAATGTTGACCTTCTTTGTTGAAATTCGAAAGTTTGATTGGTTCGGGTTCAGTCTGTTACCTTCCTCCCAAGTATAGTATATTGATTCCTGCATCAAAAAATAACTCATGAATCATTGAAATGAACGATACCATCACGAGCATATTCGTTAAAATTCTCATTTATGTGTTAGTTCGATTTTAAAGTGGATATTGCTTGTTTAGTTATACTATTTTCAATTCCAGTGGCTTTTGAAATCAAGATCTCCTTCTTGAGATAATCAAAAGTTACGATTTTAATCTTTAAGATCTCCTAGATTAATTTCCCGATATTTTGTACAATAGAAACCGTTGGGTTTCAAATCAACTGCAGTGTTGTTGTTGACGAAAATTCTTAAATTTGCAAATAAGACGAAGAGAATAACATGTGAAATCTATCAGTCAAAACATTTTCATAAGGGCCCGGCCCACACTGGTGTGAAAGAAAACTTATTATATTGAGGGAAGGTCTACCGAATTATGATGTGATTCCATCACATTGATGTTTTACATAATATATTCGTATTAAAGTTATAAGTTTGAAAATAACCTGTGTTATTTTCAGGTTATGTAATTGGTACTTATTGGTTATTTTATCATTTTCAGGTTTCTGTTACTGATAGAGAATAGAATTTTCCCTTGTTATTCATTGGAAAATTAATTATTGATAATTGAAATGAGAATAATAATTATAAGTTATTAAAATGAGAATAAAAAGATAATCATAAGTTACAAGAGAACTCTCTCTACCTACTCCTTTGGTATCACAATATTTGAATCAAAATTTATAAACCTTCTATTCTCGGTTCAATATTTTCCATTCAAATAGCCATTTTGAAAACAGGAAGCAAGTAGCTTCGTACAAAGAAGGCTGGTTGGAAGTGGAAGAAAGTTTGTGTCCGAGATTTCTCTCCAGGAAGAAGAACAGAGCAAAAAGGGAAGACAAATTGCGTGAAAGGAAACGACGCGAGTTTGTGAGTGAAAAATAAAGTTGATGATGCGCAAGGGAATGAGGAAATACGAATGAGGAACGATGAGGATGAAGGAAAGAGGCTTTGCGTGAGGAAGAGTACTTGAAAAGAGTGCGTTCTCAGTATTCAAAAGAAAGAAGCACCCTCAAAAGAGTAACAGGGAGAGGAGGGGGACGAAAATTGCAGTTTAATGGGTTGAAAAAAGAGGGAATGAGTGGGTAAAGTGGATGAAAGAGTGAGAAAGAGAATCAGAGAAGAAAATTGTGGACTGGCTGTTCGCCAGGCGCAATGCGACGTGTGTTTTCTACTTCTCTTTCACTTTCTCTTTTTCTCTTTAAGCCCATCTTCTTCTATTCAGCCTAGTTTTTTATCTGTGTTTTCCGATTCATCCTCAAACAAACAAACTTTCCATTCCACTCTCACTCTTTCCTCCCTCCCCCTCTTGACTTCCCCTCTCATCTCTTCTTCAGACTGAAATTTCTACATTTGAGAGAAAATCTTTCACTCATTACATCTTTACTAGCAATTAAAGCTTGCTGTTTCACCGGTTGATATGGATAATTAGCATAGGCCAAATTTAATTCATTGAAGTTTTTTTCAGTTTATCAATAGATAATATGACACCTTGTAAGATCGGACTCCCTTATCAAAATATCCCTTATGATCGACTTACAAATTGATAAAATCGATCCTATCAATGAATCGTGTTTGAGAAAAGTTTTAAACCAATTATTGGATATGGGTGGGATGAATTTAAAGTGGCAAATGGTAGCCTATTAGGGTGAGTTTATGAGATCGGGATTTACTAGTCCACCTAGTTTATCTTTTAGACTCGAGATGATCTGTTGTTTGACTCATAAACCCAACTTTAAAACCTCGGGGTTTTCCCTGCGATAATATTGCACTCGTTTTTAGCCTCGAAATAGAGATAAACACGAGCTCATAAACCGCCCCTTAAAGTCTTCGGATGTGAGCATAGACAATCACAGACTGAACACTAGACTTTGTAACACTACTTACAACTTATTTGTTGACTATTAACTAATCAAATGGAATTAGTTAGACCAGAGAATGTATTAGATCTGCTATTAAGCTCTATAGAAAATTTTCAAGAAATGCGGAGTTATAGTGCAAAAGACCTAAAAGAAGACCATGATGAGTGAGGTTAGACAGAAATCCTCTGCTGTAATATTCTTCTAATGTGAGCATGGAAATTCACAGTCTGCTTCTCAGCTTTCTGAAGAGAATGGGGTTTCTTCAGGTGGAACCTCATTTTTCTCAGTTGGAGACCATTTGGCGTGAAAAATAACAGTGTGAATAAGATACTAGTGGGGCGATGGAGGCATAGCTCGCGGGCTCACTTCAGTGTGGCACTGCTCGTTAGAAACAATGTGGGTGAAAACTGTGAGCTGTGTCTCAAGTGTAGATGGATGTGGAGATGAGCTTCGTTTGCGTCATACGTGGTGAAAAATGAAAGAAGAAAAATGATGCAATTTTTCCCGGAAGCGAGCCCGGAAACAGACCTGGATTAACAGGATGTCTATCTTTATGAGAAGTAAACAGACACCAAACAGATAACAGCACAGGTTTATCTTTATTTATAATGTAGTTTTTCTATAGCATACAGATTTTTTATAGTATATAGATCTTTAGTTGTGACGAGAGAATGTTTTTTCTGTTTGTTGTAAAATATTTGTGGATTAATAAAATGTATTTTATTTATAACATATAAATTGAAAAATTTCATTCAAAATTTTCAAAGATGGGGATAATTATTTATAGTTGAATTCCTGGTAGAAGGAGTTTCACAGAAAGAATATGGATGATGGACCAACATGATAATGTTGACATCTTGAAAAATATAAAAAAAATCGAATAATTTTCTGTCCAATATGGAATCGGAGATTGGAGAATGGCAAGTATTTGAGGTAAGAGGTTATAAGAGTTTATATGTAATCTTACAATTAATTGTAAGGTGTTTAGTAGCAGGAAAAAAATTTAAGAACAATAAATCAGGTGTATGGTGAGGATTTAAGAACTAATCATGATGGAAGGACAAATGGATCATTTTAATGGAAGACGAGAGGAAGTATTTGAAGTGGAGGAAGATATATTATAATGTTTGTGAATATAGAGAGAGTTAGAAGAGGACAGATAACGTTCAAGAAATGAGTGAGTGAATGCGAAACACCGAGTCAGCAAACAGAAGATTTGCTGAAAAATTGCAAGTCATGATTATTGTCGAAAGAAGTTGGTTGCGTACAAAACGCAATCCCAGTTTGGTCCTAATCTGCTGCGGTACATGACTGTAATCACAACTCTCTCTTATTGTTACAGCTGAAGCAGCTCACTCAGCTGATTCTGATTGTGACGAAACTGTCATCCGTCATAAAGAGCATAAAAACTGTTATTATTGTTGAAACACAACGGGCTAGGCAGGCGCACAATGACATCTTCTCAGCAATCATTCTCAACTACAAAATTCATAATACAGTAGTCAGTGAACATGTTCAGGGAGGATACTATCATTTTGAGAATCGTAGGATTATTTGATTTTTTGTTCCAGAGAGACAGTTTACACTTGAAAAATTCAAGAGTTCATTTCGAAGTTTTGATACGAGAACATCAAGGAACGAGCATCGAGTTATTGCGGTAAAACTGCAAATTATAAAGGGATGTAAAGAAGAAAAATATATTTTGTTGAGTTGTATTTTTTATATAGAAAGGTATATTTTCGTTCACATTGTATACCTTCAAAGATATTTAATTTTTAACTATAGAGAGATATTTATTCAAGAGATATGTTGTTTTTAACTATAAACAGGTTGAGATCATAAGGTTTAAAATCGTAATGCTTCACTTGCAGGTTGTGATGACAATTCCTCCCCTCCAAAATTATTCGTAATCGTTGAATATAAATTGAGGTTTCAGTTTCTCCAATTTGAAGTCATCAATTAAGCTCTTTCTATTCTAATAATTATTAAGTCTTGTATCAAAATGCTTCGTTAGTTGGGAAAAGTTAAAATCAAACACAATTTTAATACAAATTCTAATGATATTATTTTAATAATTATAATGAATATTTTTTTTTTTCTAAAAACTTCCGATGGAGTTGGAGAAGTTTCCCATAGAATTGGAATGAATCAATCAAAGTACATGAAACTCCAAGGATTGGCACCTGAATAACTATTTAGGTTAATCCTAAGTGACAACAGGACCTTGCATTTTAGAAGCTTCAGAAATTTATTACTTCACTATGATTTAGAACTTCTTGGAGTTTTCAAATCGATTTATATCAAGAAGAAGTGACATTATAAGGGTCTTTCGCTCTTTACTGTGTAAGAGAAAGTAAAAATCCAGGTAAATTTAATTTACCTTAATTTTTGAACCAAAGTGAAGGACTGTAATAGACTGCACATTTATGCTTATTCATAGATTATAATATCATAGACAAATAACAGGAGTTATCCTTTATTCTTTGTTATTATTAAAAAGAAAATTACATTGTTGTTATTCTTGATAATCTCGAAGACCATTTGAAAATAATCAATGATTTCGTTACATAAGACAAATTCAACAATATTGAATGAGATTCTAGATAATGGAGTAGCTTATACCTTCAACAAACTATTTTCTGCATAATCTCTCAGTTTTAGTTATAAACGTTTGATTGGCAAAGTTTGATCAGATGATATTAAAAAGTATTGTGCTTATCATTTTATAACCATGCATTTCATTCTCCAAACATTCATGCAGCCGAAAATACTACCTAGAAGCTGAACACACAATACATGTACAGAAAAACACTGATATCACAAAAGCTTCACATGAAATACATCCTTTCCAAAGATGAAAATTCAACATTCAGTTAAGGGGATATTTGACAATGAAACAACATAAATTAATGAAAACTCACAACAGTATCACTGATATTACAACAATAATAATAATAATAATCGATAATTTTGTTCATTATGAATGTATTGCTCCAATAAATTCGTAATAAACAAACACAATTATAAGAAAATTAAGAAGAACAAGATAATAATCAGAGTATCTAGATTTTTCTACGTTGACAATAGGAGTGAAAAACATGTTTTTTAAAGGTTACTGCAAAATTTGATTTCAAGAATATTAGGGTGATAACGGATAACTAATTCCAAATTTTCGATAATAATCAAGAAAATTGTTGTGATTGATGTCAGCACACAACAGTAATATTGTAAAAACGGATGAAAAATATTGTTAATCCAATACAAATCAATAATATATAGCTAAGGCAAATACAGTAGCAGATGTAGCCTCGACGGATCACGTACTCAAGTGATCTTCCATTCACTGCACTGGTGACTTGTATCAATTATCAGGCCTGCTCACCAATCAGGGTTGTTCACCTGGTTAAAACTGGCTAGTATACATTCGGTCCCAGGAAAAATGGAAAGTAAGACCCGAAAATGCATTACCTTTCATCTCTTAAATTATTTATTTGGTCAACAATAAAAAAACAAAGAGTCGAACCAAACACGAAGCTTTAAAATAAGAATTGTTTAAACAAAAATTGCACAATAATCCAGAATTTATCACCAAATAATTAGTACCAGAATTTTCTGAATTCAAAATCTATTAATACTTTGAAAACAATCAGGGTTAGTCAGATAAAAATAGTGTTTAATTTCTCCGTTAATGAACAATATTGTTTTCAATAATACTTCCTATTCATTCTCGACTGTTGTGTAACAAACCTTTACTAGATTGTAAAATTGAAAAAATATTATGTTGAGAAACGTGAAAATTTCTTGAATGGTTGACTCCACATCTAAGATTTGTTAGATAAGTTTCAATATTGAATTTTGAATACAGTTCTAACAAGTCATGAATTAAAAAATAGGTTGAAATTTTATTTTTAACTGAGTGCAAGTTTTTGAGATAAATGATCCATTTCAGATTTAAATTTTGAATATTGATGAATTGCAGTTTCGACATTCGATTTGATAACTCAAATTAATGATTTTTTTCACAAGTAAATTATAATTCTAACAGAGAAAAATGTTTTTAGATTGAGATTGACTTCTTCATTTTTAAAACAGTTTATAATTTGTCTGACAAATGTTATTCTGATATTATTTATTCTAAAAAGATGAATCTAATTTACAAATTTTTTACACCAATCGACAGGTCTACTGTTCCATTTATTTATGGACCTGAATGTATACTGGCAAATTCAACAATAAAATACTACATTATTATTATTTGTTATACATCACTCAATAAAAACTTTGCTCACAATTTTAATTTCAGTTGTGGAAAATATGTTTCTCATTCACATGAGATACATAATAATATGCTGTGACTGAAAACAGCTGTATTGGATGATAATGAATTGTAAAATAGTAAATTTTATAATAATTGTAGGATAGTATTATTGAAAATATTAGCTTTGTTCATCTTCAGAGTCTTATAATTTCTACATCTACTATTAGAGATATTTGTGTTATGATACTCATTACCTATTAGTGATAAATTCAATTTTCAACTTTCTCTTCTCTTTATATATTCTAGTGAATCTCATCAATCTATTAAGTCTACGTTGTTATCTGATGTTATAATTTAAGAAATATCATAGAAAGTTGTCGGATGTTAGTTAATGTTTAAAAAAAATTGATTTATTGTTAATATTTCAGTATACTTGAGCGAATTATAAATCTATAGTAGGTGATCAAAGAAAGTAACTGAATCTGAGAACCTAATAATTGGGATAGAAAAAAATTACAATAATGTTTGTTGTAAAACAAATTCGAAAATTGGGAGTTTAGGGTGATTTTATCTCAGCAAAAATAGAAAATAAACTACTTTAAAATGTAATTAAAAATATTATTGAAAATGTAGAAAGAGTAATAACTTTGTAGAGTAGAAAATATTGTGGAAATTTAAAGCGTTACAACAACGATTAGTAGTGTATTCTACGAACATGTCAAAGTTTCTACAAAAGTGACTGGAATTTCAATGACTTCCAATATAGGTATTTCGAGCTCAGTTGATTAATCATCAATAATTCTATTATGACAATTTATCTGAATTATTATGTGAGGACCTGGATATTAATTGTAGTATGAGTAAGTTACACATAAATTTGCTTGTAGATAATTCAAAAATCAGTTTTTGTATATTCACTTAAGTTTGTAAATTTGTATTGTATCTCCCAGTTATTATTGTCAAGAGTTTAAACACAATTATAGAATGAACATTTCGACTAAATTACAGAGAAAGCTCTGCAAACTCAAGTGAATGAGAGCCATTTCCAAATTATTCATTATTTCGAAACTATCAAGTGTCAATTTTTTCAAATCCACAGAGTTTTGAAAGTATTGTTGATGTTGATGGAGTTTTAAATAAAATCATGAACTGTGCAGTTTGAACAGGTTGATGATCTTGATGTACTTCAGTTGAAACGGTTAAGTTTGAACTTTTCAGTCATCTATTCAAAATGAGATATTATTTACAACTTTAGGAATTTAAAGCCATACAACTGGGGAAGCAAATCAATCAAATCTTAGATTGTGAAGTTCATTGAGAGATTATTGTGAGGATCGATATAGAATTCATAAATACTGAACATCATCAAACTGCCAAGTTAAAATTAAATAATATTTACAAAATGAAAGTGAAAAGCAACATATTTAAACCTTCAGGCCATTTGAACTCACACCGATTACGATAGTACATCAACTTTCCAAAACCATACAATTTAGAGTATCAACCATAAAATTTCCACTTATCATTTGCAATATTTATTTGTTTTAGTGTCCATTTTTTGGATTATTCAGTTACATCAGTAGCTAATTTCCAGTCACAGCATACAACATGCAGTCGAGCAACAAAGGAACGCTTCATGGTTCCCTTATACAGACAAATATCAGGTAAAGAGCTGTAAATAAATTAACATATTAGTGAAAACAAAACCTACTAATATTCAAGTCAACAGTCACAGTCAGTCAACGGGTCTTGCATTGAAATCTATGTTCAACATCAATTTGGATTTTTTGAGGGTGTTGCTTACATGTTCTTGTGGGTGGCTAATGCAGAGAGATGAAACTAATATCTAACTCGGATATAATTGGGATCTATTCAGTTTTTCTCTCAAAAATTTATGAAATTCTGATAATTGTGATAAGTTAAAGATATACAGCTAAAATTATAGGGAAGCTGGGAAATAGATATTAATAATATTCAAAAGCAAAAAAGACTCAAATGCAGAGTAGGATTCTCATACTCGAGAAATTATTAATTCATTTTGATCTTGAGAATTTTTTAAAAATGGACGAAGATTCAAGACTACTCAGCGTTTTTAAGACTTCTAGATAAACCTTAAGACTTTCAAGACAAATGTTTTAAGACAGAAGACTTTTAATACTTCTTAATAAACTTCAAGACTTTTAAGACAAAAGTTTTTTGTAACATGCTTCTATGGTTCTGAAATATTGGCTTCATCAAGACACAAATCTATCTTCTCCTAGAACGTAATAGGAAGTCAAAGTTGAGAATGCAGGTTGTGATATGTGATTGTGATTTCACCGGAGATAATCCGTTATCTTGTTATTCTCAGATGCATCCATTAACTTGTTTGGTTAGTTTATTATGATAATCACTTAACTGTCACATTTCTGATAAGAGCGGGTTCATACGAATGGATTTTGGGTGGTTGCTGTTAATAGCGGTTAGCAGCGGTTCCATGTGTGGGAGAGAGACAGAAAACAGCTGGCATAATCTTGTCTCTCTCCCACACATGGAACCGCTGCTAACTGCTATTAACCGCAACCGCACCAAAACCGTTAGTGTGAACCCGCTCTAAATGATGTTCTCACCCTCTCGGATGGAATGTAAAAGAAATCTTTAATCACGACTGGATATTTTATTTGTATAACAAAGATTTATTTTTGTACCAATTTTAGCTAACAGCACTAGAAAAAAATGAGCTGAGATTAAAATTTGTAAAATTCAAAGCAGAAATCTCATAGGCCGACTAATTGAGAAAATTATCCCCTAGAGTTTTGTTGTCGATGACATTGATTATTTAATTTGGAAATTTACGTCTAGTGATAAGGAGTTTTACTGAGTTAAAAAGATTCTAGAGTTTTATGTAGATTTGAATGCAACAAGGACGGATTAACATTGGCGATTTTGTTGAGATAAGATTAACTGATATTACAATAAATTGCAAATCTTCTCTTTATCTGTTTACAAGAACATAATTTGGTTTAACAGGAACAGCAACCTAAGAAACTTGACAAATCAACAGCATAGTCAACTTTGATTCAAATACTGTTTTTGAAGTATTTATGAATATTAGTAATATTTTTTATATAAGAACCTTTGCTCACCCACAGGCTGTTATGTTATGAACTCTTTCTTCAAATCACTGACAATCACATTTACTATTAATTTGGATAAAAAAATTTAAATTGGAGAAAAAATCAATTCTAATCGATATTATTAGTAATACATTTCAAACTTTCAACGAAATCACTTTGTCTTGTTTCTATTGGAAGAGAATAAATTTCATAATTATCAATAGTTCTAGCAAAAAATACATTCTCTATTTCATCGCTTTATATTGAAGTGTTAGCAAGAAATCTTACATTATTATCAAATCTTTCATCTTGTTTCTTTAAATTATTGTATTTATTTTGTGTTTTTGTGTTGTGCTTGTGTTTTATGAACTTTTGGACTTTTATGAATCAAAAAGAACTTTTTTCAAAATTCGAAATCATTTAAAAAGTAATCGGGCCCAAGTATTAGAAAGTAATCTCGCATTCTCAACAGAATCACCAATGTTTTCCACTAGAGAGTCAATGTTTGTCAAGTCATTAGTCAGTATTATCAAGTCATAATTATTTTAAAACGACGAAAGCTGGCAGGCGACCGCTGACGGAATAGAGAGGGAAAAGTAGGGGTGGAAGGGGGGGGGTAAACATTGCCACATGACGACCACCACCATAATAATTAGAATAATAATCATCAACATTAATCGAGAGGGCACAACATTTCAAGAATCGTATTGTGGTTGCATGTTGTGAGAAATGCACTCAATTGAGGATGAGCAAGTTGTGTGTGTAAGTACCATCAACACTTCCGAAACGGAGCTAATACTGAGCACGTACATTGTGACACCCACTTCCACTGGCGGCCCTGCAACCCAAGTCAACTACAAGTCAGCACTCACATCGACAAACTGATCGCCGATCAACTCAAACTGCGGTTAAGCACCCTGAAGCCATCACACCGAAATCTTATTCAGTTGCACAAAAGCCAACAACTTTAACTGCCGTTCAATTCTTCACTCAAGCTAACGAAGCTCAATTGAAAGACTTTTTCACGGTAGTTGAATTAAATTGGATTTTGTACAACTGGACGTTAGTATTTAGGAACCTTTAGAATATAGGTTATATTTAAAAAATTACAAAAAATAGTTATTTATATTGAGAGTTTCAAAACATTCAATTTAACAAACAAACAATTTACAAAACATTCTCCACAGTAGGCTACTACTGAATATCTTAGTAGGCTACTTGGATCATCATCAGACCACAGTCTAATAAATATTAGATTGTGACGCATTTATTAGACTGTGATTAGACTCATGAATTACTTATTTTCTATGGTTGAAGGGCATTCATAGCTTTTCAATTTTAACCATACATGATACGGTACCATTTGGGTACGGTACTCCAAACAGTCTAAAAGATTCAAATTATTATGAGTACTTGATGAATTGATAAAAAATAATTTGATTAGATTAATGTGAAATAATGCTTACGATTCCAATAACGCACACAACACTAGCACTCAACTTTCAAAGTTGATAGCTGAACATTTTCAGTTCTTTCAAATTAAAATTGTGAGGCTATTGATATTCGTCAGGGTGCTTTACCAATGTTTCTAAAATTTCAACAGCAATATTAAATTTCTATTCCAAGAACCGGCATATTATTGCATATTGGTCTTCAGTATACATTGTTTCAAGCTTCTTGTCCTGACTTTACTCAAGTGCATATAGATAATGTGAAACTGAATAAATAATTGTAAATAATTTGAATGCTAACTGTTCCGATATAGACTAATAAAATATAGACTAGATTTAAAATTATTCTTCTAGAGTTTTGTGAGAAAGTTTGATACTACATAACATCTCAAATTTTGTAAAAAAAAAATTAATGACCAAAGTATTTCAAGTTTGTAATATTGACACTCTGTAAATACACTTGAAAAAATAATTTTAGGCTCTCCATTGAAATAAATACTAATTCAACAAATATATGGTGAAGCTTGCTCAAATATTGCTGTTGAAAATTTACCACCACCACTTTCAAAAATATACACAACACACAAAAATAAGCAGACAAACATTCAGAACTGAAATTGTTGCACAGGAACCTTATTCAAAGGACGTTAATATGTTGGAAAAGGACTAAGTAATCACAAAAAAATTGTCAGAGCTATAGATTATTATTCACATAATCACAAGAAACGTTGGAGACTTAAATACTAAATCGATGCAGCCTCTGCTTTCAGTCAGCTTCTCCTCTGCAGCCTGTGAATTTCCAAGATTAGTGAATGCTTAAAGCTATGTTAGACCAAACTAATTCATAACGAGGATGTGCTCTAATCAAATTTTTAAATCAATTTCATGGATCTAATGGTAGCAAAATTTCAAGATTCTCTGTTATAATATTATCATGATCAAAGAACATCTTATGCTTGTTAGAAAATAAAATATCAGCATCTATTTCTTGCCACTAATGTTAATAATAATAGTAATATAATCGAACAAGGTTATTTATTGAAACGATACTTTCCTATATACAAACAGAAACAAAACGTTCTAATTCAGTCCAAATTAAAAATAGAAGCCTACAAATTCAAGTTCTCGTCTCAGCAAGCATATATTGAGAATTCTCTGAAGGAATTATTATCATCATGTGGCATGACAAAAGTCGGGCTCCATGCTATGGAGACAATATGTCATAGATTCTTCTACTGTACTTCAATAATCAGAAACAAAATCGGACCTTATCGGCCGTTGTCTAATATTTGCAGTAAAAACAAGTAGACCGCTGTCTCAAGTCATAGCAATAATTGTTACGGATGCTCTTTTGTCAATAATTTGAACTAGAAATGAAAAATTAACTTGGGGCCCATTTGCCGATAGCAGTTACACAAACCACAAAATTTGAAAATGAACCCCTAGTTGTTTTTTGGCTTAAGCTCGTGCATGCGCGTCTACGCGTTATTAGCTTTTGTGTAACTTTCCGAGGGCCTATTTCTGGTTTGCAAGGCTTATCTAGAAATAGCTATAACTGCAATACATGAAGGGAAGTGTCACGGTTCCTTCAGTATTAAGTCCGTTTATATGGATAACCAATTTTCATAAACTGAATTAATCCACAGCAGAAAGCGGTATTGGTTTCTTTAAATAAAAGCACCGTCACCTCAAATAAGGGCAACAAAGCTGAAAATATCGTCTAGTAACTGATGTATCTTTGAGTTCATGTGAACAACACATAGGTAATAGAGAACGTGCTCCCTGAAATGTTTGTGCTCCTCTTCAATGTTATTAGAGTTGAAACGAAGAGTTATTTTTTGCAAACATGTTTTTATGAAAAAACATGTTTGCAAAACATTCGTCAGTGAATTCGAATCAAATTTGATTTATTTTATTCAAATCCTGTTGATTAAAGTAGTGCTTATCACAATAATTGTTTTATCCCTACTGCATATTCTGTGTTGATAGGATTAAATTTATTATAATAATGGGCATCCTAATATCGTCTCCTTAAAACGTTGTATAAATCCTAGAAAGCAAGGTTATTTTTTATGTTGAAGATGTTGTATATTAAGACCCTCAACTGTATTAAAAAAATATGAGCCAGGAAAGTATATGTTTCCTTTTAAAGTTTTCTTATACAAGATGTGTACTCTCTTGAAATTATCTTACATTTATGGTTTCTTTCGAAATTTCTTATCTCACCCAAAAGCGTGTTTCTTTTCAAAATTGGAAACCGTGGTTTTGTGAGTTGTCAAACTTCACTGTGAGCGAACCAGCAATTATAAGCGTGTAAAGAATCGTGTTGTCAATCGAAACTAGGGTTAAATATTGACAAAAATTCAATTTTTGAATGTGTTTGTTGAAAAGGAGTGTCAAGTGCTTGAAACGCATTCAAAGTGCTGTGTAACAATTTCGTTCAAGAGAAGAATAAAACTATATCAGTCCTCATTTTCTCGGAAATAGAAATCTCATTTCATTTGCTCGTAGTTTTGTGAGACCAAGTTTAATTGAATACGGTATTCTCTACTTGCTTGGGGTTTGAATGATTCCCCATTTTACTTTCTTCATCACCCCCTTCTTCACCTTTTTTCCTTGCCCCTCATATTCTTTCTCTCCTCTTCACTAGACTTCATTCCTCCCCAACAATAAAACTAATAACTTTGTGAACATCCCAGTTCTCTTCGACTGAGAACAAGTTCAAAACTTTATTAGCCAATCATGGCGATGCTCTTGTAAACCAGCAGCCATTTCAAGTCTCCCGCCAATGGGAACCAGTTTTTTTAAGAAAGTTTTTAGAAAATATTCATTAGGATGTACTGTTTCTGGGCCAGTAAACGATGAAGTGTTGATTTCTCAGAGTTTAATGATCTGGAAGATCAGAATCTCATAAGAGAGATTCCATTGCTACTGTGATTCAAAAAATTCCGTCCAGAACCAAAACTGGTGTGTTGTGCCCTTGCCATTATTGTGATTCATATTATTCTTTAAGTTCGTAACAGATATTCTAGAATTCAGGACAATAATATTGGGGTTACTATTGAGCGAATCAGGTCAACTAGCAGATTGACAATTTATATGTTCCTTCCTACGGAACTATGCTGAGAAGATCACTAACACTACTATTATTATGCTCTCCCAATCAATAGACTGCTCATAAAATTACATTGCCCACATTTACAGGAAATTCTCAATTCACTTTTTTTATTATTTTTCATCTGCACTTTGAGGAAACTACTTAATGTATTGAAGTGATGAAACGACAGTTAAGGGTGGAAGCCTCAATGAAATATTTTGAAAATCCAATAGTTTGGATTTTTCAATATTTCTTAAAGTGTGAGTTACACTGTTGGTTACTGACTTTAATTATACTATAGAACCATTTATTAAGAGATTCTATCATTAAACAATTTTATGATTTCGAAAGGCATTTCAATGGATGCCTAACCAGATCATCTTCATTTGATACCTCAAGGATATTAAAATGTTATTATTATCGTTTTACTTGCCATGAGTTTTTGAACTAATTTTATCATTATTTTATAATTGATTATCATTAATTCTCACAATTTATGAAAAAATGTTATCTTTTCAATACTGTCATCTAATATTATCCTTACACTGTAGAACTACTGACATTAATTATTTTTTTGATAAATGATTATACTCTGTTCCTCTACAAGATTCTTGTTATCGAGAAGGATTCTGAGTTAACGTTTTGAATTGCCGAGTAGTTGAGTGGAGTTTAATGTTTTGATTATTAAAATACTGTATTTCCACGATTGTATCCCTGTTGAAATCAGAAGGAGGCCCCCAGAACGGCTACTTCGATCAAACCAAGATTATTGACATGACTCACTGACAAGAGCAAAATTGTAAAACAAAACTGTCTCAACTAAAAAAATGTTAAGTAACTCAAGAAAGAAGTTTACTCGATAAGTGTATGATATAGTAAAATGTGTTGAGAATATTATGCGGAGTTTTTTATTATTATTAATTTTGATGTACCATTTTTACTTCGCTCAGGGAACTGATGGAGAGCACGTACATTGTAACTCCGACTTCAACCGGTGGACCTGCAATTCAAGAATGATTGAAGATTGTTGAGCAATCAGAAGTGAACACCATTATTTGCTTGCTTTGCTGGGACTCAACTGCTGGTCGAGCGACAACAATGGACCCCAGAGTTAGATTCATCTAAATCTAATCGAGCTTTCTACGCTTCCAGAAAAACAAAATCTAATCATTGGTGAAACAAAAAATCATCATTAAGCGTAAATAGTTAGACTGAGCCTGTTAATATTGTTAAAAATCATAATCAATTGAAATAAAAACATGCTCGTTGTCTGAAGTACAGCAGCAGAACAAAATATCCAGGAACAGAAGAAGGAGGGCTAGACGGATAAGTAGAAGTCAACACCGATAAGCTACTAGAATGATTAAAATTGGAGGTGAACAATTATAACATGACAGGATAAACAGCGAGTGTTAGATGGGTTGGATTGTGTAGAAAACACGGAATTTTTTAAAAGGTAGGAATATACTAGAACATAACGAGGCATTAATCACCACAAGTAGATAATCGAAAATAGGAGCAATACTGATTGGAAAAAAAACAATAATTGTTAATTAATAACATAGTTATTGGAAATGAGGCAATGCAATATTGGTTTTGGGGTAGTACCATTTGAACCTCAGACAGGGAACTGATGGACAGGACATACATTGTTACGCCAACCTCCACAGGAGGACCTGGAACCATCAATTCACCCTTTCAACCCTAACATCTAACACAATAATTCACGCATCATTCATGATAAATACAAGCTGATTGCTGCATTCAGGGAAACTTTAGGCTACATTCCTCATTCTTGAATCAACTTCATCCTCTTCCTATCACTATCTTCAACCTCATTAAGATACTTCAAATGAAGATAAATAACATAAATGAAGTATAATGATCAAATTCCCTGATTTTAAATTCAAATTGAAATATGATTCAATTGACTCTGCTGTAAGATTTATGATAATGATTGATTATTTATAACAGTTTAATTCATTCAATTCTTGTAATGTTTCTTATAATTCTTCAAGTGATTTCTCGGAAGTAGTCAACCAAGTTCGATTTCATTATATTATGTCTCCATCTAAAGGAAAGCAATAAAATAAAGTGTGTTGACTATTATCATAGAAATCTTAACACAGTTAAGTAAAACCGAATTTCGATTTCCTTGTTGACAAAATAATTAGATTGAGAATGAGATATTTGCTATCTATTTCTCTGCTGTTCAACTCGCTTATTTTCCCATCATATTTATGACACAAAGTTGTCAAGAAAGCTTCCTGAGGAAAACAATCAGCTTGTAATTAACTCGAAATTGCAACTTGGGAAATTCATTTCACTTGTTGAATCTGCTACAACATTTCCAATCTTGATGATTCATGAAAACATGATCAGTGCCTGTATGAATTACACACGATAAAGATCAATTTATTGCAATACCTCCATTGTAAAGTAAAATAAAAGTGAAAAAATTAGAGTAAGTTATCAATCACTTCAAATATGTAGACACTTTCCTGAGACAACGTGTTAGTTTATTGAATCTGTTGAGAAATCTGATCACATCGTCCAGTTCTGGAATGTAAACTGACATTCAATATAAATTGAGATCACTTCATCAATAAGTCAGAGGATAGAGATTGCATTTTTATAACTTAGTTCACATATAACCAATATAGTATTCCTCGAAATTATCAATTTATTCTTAGTTGACAATTATTTTCTCAGTCTCAGATTTTTTGTTGTTTGAACTATTATGAATTTCGATCATTTCAGATTATTTTGTATTATTTTTTAGTATATTGGGAGTAATATAAAAAAGGAACAGGGCAGAATAACACTAGACATATATATACATACATGTATTGTATAGCACACAACAAAATATCAATATCTATTATATGTTTGCCTACTTTCTGTTTTACAGTGCTCCTGAAGTTTCATGACACTGACCCCAGAATTACATAAATTCGACTGATTCTGATAAATCTTCACTAGTCAATAATTATTTGTATAATTATTATTTTTATAATGTCCCTCTAAAAATGAAATGGGAATCAATTGCATTGTTCATTGTGGAAGTTGGGTTCAGAATTGATTTGAATTCGAATAGATGGCACAGAACAAAGCGTCAGAAAATGGAAAGAAACAGGCTGGGCCATGGAACAGAAATTGAATAGAGCGACGAGGCAGTTGTCACCAGGTTTATTCAGGCTGCGCAAGTGAGGTTTGCGAGCCGATTGAGCATGCATCGACAGGAAGTGGTCGACTGCCGCTGCTGAGGTGCTGAGGGTGAGGTAACTGTTGTGTGTGCTGACTGATAGCAACTTTTCACTCTTCTATTTGTTTGCCTCACTTGCATACATATATGGCACAAAACAGGGACAAGAAAAGGTGGAATAGGCTGCTGGGATTCTCTGTCAATGTGTATGTTTCTATTATTAGAGATGCGAGAGGAATGAAGGGATGAATGATTGTCGGTGAGAGAGCAAGATGCAAAATGCCAAATTCGTTTTGTTGAGTGGGGGAGGGGTGAGGGGGTTGAGGGAGATAAGAACGGACGGCTTGGATGCTCAGGCTCGGAGGACCAAATAGCTGCACATGCGTAGTGGAACTGCACACACGCGCACACACACGCAGCCATCGATCCCCCAGCACCCTGCTGGCGCAGAGGGCGCGGCTCCTGTTCCAAGTAGCAGCTGATGTTGGCATTCCTGTCACCTCTACTCAATCACTCTCACTCCCTCTCTCTTCCACTTATGTTTACCATTCACCAGCTGATCACTGCTGTGCTGGTGTCACCCAAACACAGTCGCCATGATTGAATTTGCCCAGATTGGCTGCTGGCTGCTACCCGACTGCTACCGGAAGTTGCCTAAACTCACCCTATTCACAATTAGCAGCAATTGATCTCAATCCGTCGGCATTAATTTCAAATTAGCCGCACTGAAGAGCAAAAATTAGCGCGTATTGAGTGGAGGATGTTAGTTGAGTGGAAATTAGAAGGTGTCTTGAACTTGACAGCGAGATGTAACGTAGACTACGATTTCAATTTTGAAAGCTATGATGACACTATGAAAGGCAATAAATAACATTTAATTCATTCCTATTCAATTTATGAGTAAATGAAGCCTTGATTGTACGGTCAAACACTTGAAAGGTGAATTTAAAGATTGTTGCACATATTATATGAGCTTGTTGAGTTTAATTTTGATAGATTCTTAAAATTCACTAAAAGTTTGTCCAGTTTATCCTTGATGAACACCAAAGTCGTAGATAAACAGTAACATGATGAAATACGTATCAAAAAACTTACGTCATTTTACAATATTTTGATATCAACTGAAATGTTTGTCGAATAGAGATCTTAAGGATGTGGAAAACTGAGGTATAAGAACGAAGATCAGAAACCAACCAGACAATATCAGTACAACATCATTTTCTAATCGGCAATCGTGAAGAATTGTTGTAATCTTATTTGTATGCATTTAATTCTGGATGAAAAGAATATCAGTTGAGCTGTGCAATGGAGACCCCATTTGTGATCAATGAAATAAAGAATTGAATTTCCCAATTTGAAAGTTGAAAGGTTAAAGATTGAAGAGTGAAAGTTTGGCATTGCCGGAAACGTATTCACTAAAGTGGCATCGAATGAATAGACTGCCAAGTTTTGATTGAGTGGAGGATGGATATAAGTGAACGAAATAATGAAAAAGTCGAGTTGAAAATGTCAAGTTCATCTTGATTATTTTCAGTTCTCAATGAAGAAAATGGCAATAGAGGTGGAGAGAGTTGAGTGCAGGAGGGGAGTGGGGTGTAGTATACAGTTTGAAATGAGATTTTGAAAAGTTGAGATGAGAGAGATGGAGATAGGGGAGGGAAAGCGAGAGAGAGGGTGCGTGCCCGAAATACGATTGTGAGGATACATTTCCTGTGCTGACAGCAGGTTAGAGGCAGTTGGCGAAATGGGACGTGATGGCGATACGTTCGAGCTAGTTGCGCTGAACGTTGGTGAAGAGCTTCTGGGCGAACGAATTGAAATTCAGCAGGTCTTGAGAGATGATTCTCCGGTGAAAACTTCGCCCGCTATACATGTTGTTTTTCGCTGTGTATTGAGTAGGCCGCCGCCGCCATAGTAGTTGCTGAGATGTTCTCTGAATCCAGCTCATTAAGAATTCATGGACACAAGATGAGAGCTGACGATGGTAGACTGGAAAGCTGTTGGAATGAGTTATTCTCCAGCTGCTGAAGCTACCTGCAGCGCACCTAGATACTTCGATCGCCTCTTTTTATCTCAACCTTTCAACGCTGCTGTTTCACATAACATTTTCTGACTGAATTTCTCAGAATTGATTACGAAATCGGGCTTGATTTTCTATGAAGATCACAGTCTATTCTATAACGAACAGAACCGATGAGTCGTATTTTGCATTCCATTGTAGCATAGCAAACATCGTGACTGAAATCAAACCTTACCTACTTTCGTACTTCGATCGCTCGTTCAGGACAAAACGCTTGTCTCACATAAAATTAATTTTCCTAACTTTCAATTTTCAGTATTGTTATTTCAATTATTTTTGACGTTTCTTAAATCTTCTGACTGAATTCCTTAGATTTGATTACAAGATCGGGCTTGATTTTCTATGAAGAGCACAGTCTATTTTATAATGAACAGAACCGTTGAGAGTCGTTTTTTTTTAATTCATTGTTGAATTTTAATGAAAATTTCCTATGTGGAACTGGCGTATAGTAAACAATGTTGTAGAATAATTTGCATAAAACTGGCGTAAGAGGAAACAATGAATTTCAGTCTACTATTTTATTGGATCAACCGTTTTTGACGAGGTTACCTAACCCCTTATTTCATATTGTTTATGCATTGTGTAATATTGAACTTTGGATATTGTGTGTAGATGAATGTAATGAAGATTCCACCAGAAACAGAATTTTGTACACAAACCTCTATTACGTTATAAATTGGTGAATTCTTGAGGTGATTAATCAGCAATTAATGTCGTAAATTCTAGTGATGAATCAAAAGTGTTAACTTCGAAGTTCGTTATGGATCACAATTTAATTTAATAATATATTCATCTACTGATCGACCTATTTGAAGGAATCATCAACCTTATTGATATCCTTGAATTCTATTTAGACAGATTTCTGTCTCTTAGCAATATTTGAAAAAATTGTGTTAGTGAGTGTGAAGATCGTAGTTAAGTGTTTGATCGTTAACTCCTGAACTGATACTAGTTGAAAACAGACAATGAACTGGTGTTTTTCTAGTGAATTTTCGTGACATATTAAATGATTCTCCACTGGAGTTTCGTGGAAGTAAGGAATTATTTATACAGCAACTGAGTTGGAGCGAACAGAATGAGCATGAGCAGATATTGTTCGATCAAACAAAGAATTTATACCGGATCAACGCTGATATTCTTGCTAGTTTTCGAAAAATATCCAGAGAGAAATAAATACATGTATAGAGGAAATCGCTAGCCGTTTTGTTTTCAACGAATAGAAATGGTCTAGAGAATAACATTGCCAGTCATATTATGGTAACGATGCAGGAGGTAAGCGTTCCTTACAACGGTGAGAACGGTTCTAGATCGACGGTGATTTCGGAATTCAGACAGGGAGAGAGACAGAGAGAACATAGAAAATGGAAGAAGACAGTAGCACGAATCGACTACAATCATGAAATTCCTGCAAGAATCGAAAGAAAGAACCAAGTAGAAAATCGTACAGACGATATTCGACTTTCGCATGTAAATCAAAGGACTGATCAGATGGTATGGAAATGTATACGACTGCCATCATTTCTGACGGCTCTTTTCCGCTGGTTTCCTCTCTTTCTTTCTCTTAGGCTGACTTCCTACCTACTTTTTCAGACATTCTCAGAAAATGGTACCCCGTTCTACATATATATTTCTCTGATTTACTTCAATTTAAATCTTTTCCCCTCCACCTCCTGCTTCCCCATTCTCATCGCATTTACTCTTCACCCATTCTTTTGCCCTGACAAATTCCTCCTATTCCTCTTTAGTACGTGCATGAGGGATCTCTGCTATGAAGACAGCCATCGTCTGAATGATGAATTTCGTAAACTGATAAGACGTTCAGTGTGCTAGAAATAGGGCCTGCAATCGGTTTGATTTTCAGAGTAGAACTCACGAAGCCCATCTCACATTGTGAATTATCCTTTTTTTGCTGGCTGTAGGCCAAGTTAATACAATTTCAGATGATATAACAAAATCCAGAGGGTAAACTTTCATGGAAATATTCATCCTTTGCATGGACTTATCTTACAAAAAGATAATAACCATGACAAAATTTGTCTAATTTCAAAGATGAGTGAAAAATATACAAATATAAGGTAAGAATTGGAATATAAGAAATGAATTATAATATTTAATTATAAGGGCAGTTGGTGAGGTTTCGTTTGAGGTATGGTCCTTGGGTGTCATACCATTCTGTGACCTGTATTTGGTAATTTGGACGATTAACTTAATCAGTTGATTGAACGAAAATATATTATATTATGTGATATTATTTTAACTCGTGTAATATTTTTAACGAAAGCCATATATACAATATATATCAGTAATTATTATTTTAACTCATGTAATACTTTTAATGAAACCTGTCCAATTCAAATCATGATGGAAATTGTTTGTAATTTATGATAATCAAATAATTGAAAATTTTAACTCTGAATATTTGTTTATGAAAAATTTAATTTTCTGGCATAACCTCGAACTATACAGAGAGTGTATAATGATTTATACATACAGTGGTATTCATTTATTTTGACGCTTGGCATTAGATAGATAGATATTATTTCTTTGCCATCTTACTCTATGGTCATCAGCAACGGTGAGGAATGATATCTCTCTATCTATCTAATGCCAAGCGTAAAATTAAATTAATGTCACCGTATTTATAATAATTATACAGTCTCCGTACTTCAGACTGTAATGAACACCAGAAATTAGTATATCAACAGGCACTGTTGACAGGCACTGAATAAGCAATATGAACAAATGACACGTCAAATTGGTAAGTCAGCCAACGGCCACAGCTCATACTTCTACCTCTCAAACAGTTCTCAGATCCATGCTTCAATGGCAGCTATATGATCCACTTACAAATCAATCACAAGTGACTATCAACCGCTATCCTCATATCATGAAAGTATATTCAAGACCCGATAGAAATGAAAAATTTGTCTAAGGCTAGGCACAAGACAAGACGAGATTAGTCACATTTAACAGTAATTTTGCATCGCTAAGAGCAAATGCGATCGGAATTGAGGAGAAGCTTGAAAACATTCAAATCAATATACCATACTACAAATACAAAGCACGTATAATCTCTGCACATCTCTAATCGAATTCTTCATCCGTAGAAATTCCAAATAACTCGTTGGGGCTAGTCATCCTAGGCTACAACTTGAAGCCGACGATAGCATCTAGAGAAGACTGCTTGACACTATAAAAGTCTCGAGAGAAACTTCAAGTATTTACGTGCTCTTACTCACTTTTAACTGCCCAATAAACTCAACTTCCTCATCGCAATTAGCTTCTGGGACCAGGATGAACGTTTTTTATAGTCACTCGGGTCACATTTGGGCAACAAAAGTAAGCACCAAGAGAATGTGCGTTGTGTTGGAGCACACAAGTAGCGAGGGTAGGCGAAAGGAGACAATTTTTTCTTGTGTTACTTGTGGAGGCTCACTGAAAAGCTTAATCCAGGATGCAGGCCTATTTGATGCAGAAAATTACAAGAGATTAGATAGTTAAGATATAGAGAGTATTGGTTCGTTAAATAAAACTTTAGAAAAAATATATACAAATATTATTTATTGTATATGAGCATTTAAGCAATCAACCAAGTTTTGCACCTAAGTTGATGCTGAAAATCACAGGAGATAATATAGTTGAGAGATTAGAGAGTATTGGTTTGTTGGATTAAATTTCAGAAAACAAATTATACAAATATTATTTCTTGTACGTGAGCAATCAACCAAGTTCTCTGGCTTGATTTAGATTTTTTGATGAGAAAACAAAAGATGAGTGACTAGAATTAGACTTATTAATACACTTATTCAATATTAATCAAGTTTTGGGAAGAGATGGATAAAAAACAAGTTTTCTCTTCTCAGAAGAAAGCTAATTTTTTGGAACGAATCAAGTGATTGGAAAACATTCTACACCAAGGCTGATGACTTACACAGTAAACAGGCTGCATATAAGTCGAATCCAGTGGAAAAAGTGTGAAATGATGGAATTAACGCTTGTTTGAAGACTCACCAAAAGTAAACGAGTTTGATGATTAAGTACTGAGGCATGAATGAATAAAGGATGAAATTATTTCAAGTGCTCCAATAAGCCAATAAAAATTCTAATGAAGAAACACGATTCGGCTAAATTTAAGGGAAAAGTGAAAAGAAGCTTTTGCAAATAAAATGAGGACTCACAAAAATGAGTACCTAATCTACTTTTTCAATTTCAATCAAGCTTTTACCTGAATCAAGCTTTGTACCTAATCAAGCTTTTCCAATTCGAGCTGGCGTGATTTAGGTTGAATCAAGGACAGGAAAAAACTAAATTTTTGAATAAGAATAATTTGGAGATTGTTGAATACAAGTGAGATCCTGAGAAGAGATTTTTCTAGGAGGTAAATACTAATACAAGTAGTAAACGTGTCCGATTTGTTAGGGAAGATTCGTTCTTTAGCTGTTGTATTAGGCTGTGGCCTAGTATAATTACGCTTTGAAATAGGAAGTTCTGGTAGGTGGGGACCAGCAAGTAGCAGGAATGATGATGAGGAAACTACTTTTCGATTCGAGCCTCTCCAGACTCAAGCCAATATTTGCATTTAGATTAGAGCAGACTGGGACTTGGGACCATGTTGCCCCAACGCTCATAGTGTCTAGGTTTCCCATACCCTCCCCCTCCCCACCATTATTCCCTTCCACTACAGCACAGCACAGATACTGCAGTCACAATTTCCTTTCGAGCTACACAATCGACCAAAATGTCTCAACATAGAAACTCGAAGCTTTTTTGTTCAATGATAGATTGGTGTTTCCTGATACAGGAACTGTAAAATGGAACTCTACCTCGAATTTTAGGGCAAATTGGGAGAAAATATTGAGGCCATAATTGGAAATAGTGTAATAGTATATTGAGAAATTATTGAAGAAGTTTCACCTCCTTATTTGGAAAATTGCCTAAAATCTGTTTTTTTACAACTTTTTCAACCACGTGGAATGGATAAATTTCATTAGTTTCCACAAAGTTTGAGGACAATATCTGAGTAAATTTGAAATATATACAAAATTAAACCAATCTGTACTCTATGAATCGGTGAAATGATCATCACACCTAAAATGAATTATATGTTAACTGTACTTAATTTTATGAACTTGAGTAATAGAAATTAACTATCACTCCATATGAATAGTTGAACCTCTCTTCCACACTCCTCTATGAATTGATGAAGTGATCATCATACCTTGAATGGATTACACTCTATTTATCCAATTAGAAGTACAATTTGAAGCACTCAATTGTATCCGAATTGGAGTACTTGAGTGATGGAAATAAACCATCACTCAAATCGAGGAGGACATATTTGAACAATGTTCTCCGCAAAATTGGAATAACTCTTGGCCAGCATGTAATTTACTTTAACCAATTAAATTCCAAATTTCATAATGAATACATTAGACTATTCGTCGAATTACCTATTCCCTTGCTGTTGGAATTCTCGGAGCTGGTTGTTATACATTCTTGGAAGGCAGGATGGTTTTCGACGAGACTGACTAATTAATTAAATGAAGACTGTACTCCTTCAAACTTACAGTATTTAGTCAGAATTCCATTGATGTACTTTGGTGCAACCCGGACACCGTAACCTAGATTGGATAATTATGATTCACTAGGATAGTTGTAATTATGGCGCCAATTATGATTTCTGCATGAATTACCGAAAGGTTTCTTCTGGGGAACATAGTTTTCTACTTTTTAGAGTCAGGGATCGTGTTGAGACAAGAAATAAAATAATAAGAAGTGATGACTTGTGATTTTTGTCACCGTTCGTAAATTATAAATCTCCAAGACAAAATATAAGTATATACTATTATTTATTTTTATAAATGGAAAACTTTTTAATTCAAAATCTTTGGCCTACATTCAATTCAAGAATACTGCATTTGTCTAGTTGAAAGATAGTTTTTTGTCAATCATCATTATAGAGCATCGATCGAATCGAGTTTTTGGTTACTACATTATCAAACATGACGAGAATGCAACTTCCAAAACGGGAAAAGTCTCCTGTTTAGAGAATAATATGCAGAATAAAACGTTCTCAAACATATGTCACGCATTACGGAGGCAAAACTCACGATTACATCCAGATTTCCATTCGATAACGTCTGGTGCAAACGGATAACCACGATGATGTTTCATTAACAGGTGACCTATTTACCAAACAATACGTTCAAGATTTGCTTGGAATGCGTCCAAGTTGCGATTTCATTGTTAGAGGGTGCAAAATTTACTGTTACTTCAATCATTCCGCTTCTGCCGAGTGAGAAATATGTCGTTATATATTATGATGTTGGATGAATTGTGCTAGAGAAGTGAGCAGAGTCGTTTGTCAGCGACTTCAAGTTCAACCAACATTTGGTGCCACTTTGCGTGCAAAATTGATCCTTGCCTGCAGAGATTAGTGTTGGAGCCCGTAGTGTGGTGACCTTCCCGAACGTAATTTCAACGACAAACCAACGAAAATGTCGCGTGATATACTTCCATCCCTCCCCACCCCCAACGACATTTCTGATTTTATTGGATAGGAAGCCCACTAGCGACCTCACGGCGAATTTTGGATCAACTATCTGTCCTCAGGCTAAAACAAGTGGGAGAAAGAAAAACTGAAGAGGCAAAACTACAAACTAAGAATGAAAACTAGTTATCTATAGGGGGAGCTGAACAGTAATAACTAGGCTGTTCCATCAGGGTGAAACAGGCAGTAGGAGAAATAAGCCCTGAGTGGAAAAGTTAGGCAACTAAGGATATACGCATAACTCCTTATCTTAAGGGGAACTTAATGTAAAAACTAGGCCAGTTATTCCAATTATGCGTGAAACCACTGTTTGGAGTTGGAAATTGTGTTCGCATCCGATGTTTTAAGCCATGAGAAAACATTATAATCTTCGACGATTTTTGTTTTTTAAACGATTGAAGCTGTTTTCAGATAAAATAAGTCTGAATAGATTGAGAGTAAAATATTATTTTTGGACAATATTCTTAGTTGGAAGGCAAATTACTCAATTGAATCCAATAAGGCATTTAATTGAGTTATTAACTGTAATTACTATTTGTATAGGTGACTGATTCTTTATTTTACTGATCATTCAAGAAGATTATAATGCTTTCTCGTTAAGCCATCAAACAAAGTTCCATGACGACCATTGAGATCAACCCTTTACCCTTCGAACACAGATCCTTCCAATAGGCTTGAAAATTTTTCTCCAATACGCTTCAAATAGTCTATTTGAAAATATCAAGTGGAGTGAGCCTGAAAGATGTGATCAGATATTGTGTTGCACCTATTAAAAATAATCTATCATCTGAATGATCTCAACAATCCATTTGCGTTAGTAGAGATGCGCTTAGAGTGTTACTGAATCGTATTATTAGAGAATTGATACTGATGAGAAAGTTTTCCTTCAAAATATTCATCAGAAATAGGAAAGAAACAATTATTAGTGATAAAAATTGAGTAAATTGAGTTCAACTCACCTCCATAGTTTGGTCTTACTCTTTTATCGTAACTGACACTAAAAGAATCCAAAATGGCAGATATGTTAACGTCTCCTAACATACTGCCTCCGCCAGTTCTGAAAACAAACAATAAAAGTTAGTAAATTAAGAAAAACTTGTAGTGTTGTATTACAAATTATTTATAATCCTTCAATATTGACAAATTATGTAAGAACGTCCATTACCCTCGTGCTAGATTGCAGTCAAATTTCTTCAAAAAGATAAAATTTTGGATGCTGTTCAAATATTTGTCATAATGGTTTAACAATCTCCAAGTTCTTCATCTTCATCATCTTCTTTCTCTTTCTCTTTTTCTTCCTCTTCTTGTTCTTGTTCTTGTTCTTGTTCTTGTTCTTGTTCTTGTTCTTGTTCTTGTTCTTGTTCTTGTTCTTGTTCTTGTTCTTGTTCTTGTTCTTGTTCTTGTTCTTGTTCTTGTTCTTCTTCTTCTTCTTCTTCTTCTTCTTCTTCTTCTTCTTCTTCTTCTTCTTCTTCTTCTTCTTCTTCTTCTTCTTCTTCTTCTTCTTCTTCTTCTTCTTCTTCTTCTTCTTCTTCTTCTTCTTCTTCTTCTTCTTCTTCTTCTTCTTCTTCTTCTTCTTCTTCCTCTTCTTCCTCTTCTTCTTCCTTCTTCTCTCTAGCTTCTTCTTCTTTCTTCTTCTTCTTCTTCTTCTTCTTCCTCTTCTTCTTCTTCTTCTTCTTCTCCTCTTCTTCTTCTTCTTCTTCTTAACTTCTTCTTCTTAACTCTCCTTCTTCTTCTTCTTCTTCTTCTTCTTCTTTCCTTCCTTCTTCTTCTTCTTCAATCTTCTTCTTCTTCTTCTTCTTCTTCTTCTTCTTCATCTTCTTCATCATCTTCTTCTTCTCTTCTTCTTCTTCTTCTTCTCTTCTTCTTCATCTTCTCTTCTTCTTCTTCTTCTTCTTCTTCTTCTTCTTCTTCTTCTTCTTCCCGTTTCTATAAGGGGTCACTGGTTCATCATGATAATGAAATAGGACAGTATGTTGAACAAAATATTTCATTCAAATAGAGTTCAATTCTTATCAAAACCAGGAGTGGCAAACATATAATACCTTACTATGAGGTTGTCATATAGAATAAGAAATTGCTATTCAACATTAGGCTGTTATGAATTTCCAACTGGCAAAGGTAGTGTGGGATCCATTCATGTAGTAAACACTAACACTGAAATAATATGAGGGGTAATATTTGGGGGAAATCACGTTCCGACAATTCAAAATCATTTGACCTTTGTCGGGGGTTCTCGAGATTCCCGTTATTATCCAGCTCCCCTGCTATGAAATATCTGAAGCTGCACTTAGAAATCTGCAACCGCATTTCTCTGGACTCTAAATATAGTGGACTGTGAATCTACCTTTCATTTTGAACGTATCAGGATAAGCAGTTGGTTGTTCACGGTATTCCAACGTTAATGAATCAATGCAATGAAAAAGTGACACTTTTCAATTTCACATGGAAAATTCTCATGTTGTTTTATAATGGAATTTTTTATAATATTGTTGTTATCAGTGGAGTAGCATTTTCATCTTCCAAATTGTTAGGAAACTAGGGAACTTGATTTCGACTTAACTCACTTAACTATTTGCAAATGAGTTACCACGAAATTACTCTTATAGCTCAGATTACCTCAAGCTCAAAGAAATCTGTTTTGTATCTGTTTAAGCCTGAACGATGTCTCAAGTTTTTACTGGTCACACACATCAACTTTCAGAAGGAATGAGAATATCGAAACTCTCGAAAATTATTTAGTTGAAGGATCCTCATCATCCATCATCCTAACTTCGTTAGTAACTTCCTGCTACTTTTCGTACATCAAAGGGTCAACTCCAAAAAATCCTACACATTTTCCACGCTACGAAATCAGTTTTTCCTTTTTATTTCTGACAAAATGTAAGCTTTCGCTTGACCTTTCAAACCAAAGCTACTCCTACGAAAGACCGAGTTGAGGACAAATTTAATTGAGTTTTTCCTTGAAGTTGTAATGAGATGCTTATATGAGCATGTAGCACTCTTATTTTTCTAACCCTTTTGGATTTCCCAAGCCAAGCCCTATGATTATTCATGATTGAACCAGTGATAGCTGGCGGCATAAAGATCTAACTTCAAGATTAATAGCAGAGAAAGTTAACATTCCATGTAGAACGTTATTTTTACCTTGAACTTAGAACTTTCAAGTGGTTCAAACCTTATCATACAAAAAAATAATTTATAGACTTCAGAAACATATTCAGGGAAATGTTTTCCATATTCATTCATTTAATTTATTCATTCATTTATTTATCATCAGTTGAATTTAGTTTCGACCGTGTTAAAAATATATTGAATGAAAAAAATGTACTTGATAATGTTGATAATTTTCTTTTTCTCTCTCAATGAAACTTGGCATCGATGCTCCTCATATAAACAATATTGACTTCTTGACGTGAATCGGACTATAGATGTTGATGATTTATAATAGGCCTGTGTTCTATGCAATAGATACAACTTTGTACTATTGAACTCAATTCTCAATAAAATATGCTGGTCTCTATTTATTAAGTATAATATGTAAAGTAGAGTAAAGTAAAGTAAAGTAGAGTACAAGTACTTTTAAGTATAATATGGAATTGGCTTCAGAGTTTGTTTGCTTTTAATGTTTGAGTTTATATCGTACAGTTTCTATGAGTAAATATTTACAATATTCTGTAAATATAGTCATGGTCAATTAGTAAGATCCTAGGAGAGAACAAATAAGATAGGTTGTAGAGCATTGAGTAGCTAGAAGCCGTTCACAGTTGCGTGTTCTGGCTGAATTAGTCAAAGTAAGTAAACTGCAATGCTTCAAAGCAGCCACTCAACCTAAACTCTCCCCCTCCACTATCACTACTCCCCTCACCTTTATCGGCGACTCGAGAAGGAAAACGGCCCAAAGAAAAAAGTTCGTGGCTAAAAGAAATTAGGGGAAAGAGAGAAAGTTTGAATGTTTCTATTAAAACGTCAGTAGTTGTTATGTAACATGCGTGACTCTTGGTTTTAATTGCGAGCCTACATTAGAAGAAATTGAATAATGTTACTTGAGAGTTACTTTGTAAATAGGATGGTGGGGAGAAAAAGGATGAGAAAATGAGGAGGTAGAATGAGATAAAATGAGAGAAAGAATAGGGAAGTAATAGCAATAGAAAGAAGTAGGAGCTAAGAAAAATTGAGAGGAAAAAGGAATAAAAATAAAATAAAATAAAGTAAGGAATAAAAGGAAGGAGAGGAATAAAAATTATTTCATTCATTACAACACACAATAGATGGCATGAATAAATTCAAATCTCTTATCAAAACCTAATACAAAATATGAGAAACAAATATACTTGGAAATCGCATAGTTGCTTATGGAGCAGCACACAACAATAGACTGACAAACGTGACTAATCAGTGTGTTGCTTCTTGTCTTGTCTTGTCTTGACTAACCTGTGTACGCCTAGTCTAATTGTGATCACTATAGCGGAACGGACACTAAGAATAGATGAATCTCAGTCTAGTCAACTGTATCGAATTTATTTTATTGAAAGTTTAGCTACTGCCTGACTATAGTAAGATCAGTAAGGTAACGGAAAAAAGAGATTGATTGATTTTATTCCCTTGTGCTAGGTTTGAGACCCATTGCATTTTCAAAATGAATAACAAGGAGGAAGAGGAGGGAGTTATCAAACAATATAAATCCTTAGCATTATCTTCATTGGAATTTTTCGAGGGTGATGCCTACAAGAGCCATGAACTTGTGCGTTGGTAATGCTGGAGATGAAGATGATTACAAGAGATTAAGGCCTATTAGTGGGAGGATTCCGAACCATTAGGAATTGACTCTGAAGCACATAGCTAGTGGTGCCGTTTAACCAAAAGTGTTCATTAGTTCAATGGGTAATTCAGCTTGTGACAGATTTATCTAGTAACAATGTTTCATTTCTCAAGAATTTATTTACTCAACAGTGAAACGCAATACTGGCGGTTGAAGGTGGAAGACAATATGTATAGTATGTCATTGAAGGCGTAATACATACAGTAGATATAAAACTCCAACATATATTGACGAGTTTGCAAATTTTAGATTTCCTTTCTAAAGACTCCACAATTTGAGGCTGTAAAGACTTCCAATCTCTCCTCAATTTTGAACTCTTCAAATCCCTGTGTTTGTAAGATAAGTAGAAATTTGAAAATTGAGAATTCTGCCTTGAATTTAGGGGTAACTATTAGTATTTTCCACTTGATATGCAAAATAATTTCAAGCACTAATATGCAACTTTTTTTAGATTATTGTACACATTCTCTCCGTAACGGTTCTGTTCATAAATAACAGTCATAAATCGGTGATAATGTAGAAGAGGGTTGATGAAATATAATTTCTTAAATTTGTATCTGACTGGAGCAGTAAGATAAAAACTCCTTGCTATAAGAGAAACCACTGGGAAAGCTCTGAACTAGAGCCAAAGAGAAATATATGCTTTAGCACCTGTCAAATATAAACTTTTGCCTTTTGGACGGATCCCAGCTAATTTTCACGCCAAACTAGAAAGCCATTCCACAAGTGAAATGTTTCATCTAAGGGTCAACGACTTCAAAGTTCTTTCAACAATAATTATCATTATTCTGATAGGGATCAGTAAGTTGAATTTAGAGTGCTTGGATTGAGAAGCTTGGCAGATTGTCAAATAATGGAGACCTACAGATTGTGGTCTGGGCTTACAAAGAACACTCATAGTAGTATATTCTTACACCTGAGATTCAATAACATGGTCAATTCTTAGTATTTATCATTGGCTACTGTCATATCTAAGCGACAGATTTTTATTTTTGAGCAATTTTAGAAAGTTTTGAGTAATTTGTGTGAATTGCAATTCACATTCAATCGCATAGTTGACAGTAGAGTGTGTGTTCTTTATACGACAACTTTGAATTTTGAGAAATTTTAGAAATTTTTGAGTAATTTTTGTGAATTGCAATTTAAATTCAATCTTATAGTTGATAGTACACTTTGTGTTTATTTGTTAAATGAAAATTCTGAGTCATTACAGAAGGTCCCTGTTCACAGCAAACACTGGGTTAGGACTATCAATACACAAATCACTTAGGTCTGGGATAGATTAAAAAAATAGATAATTCTCTCAATCTCATACTTATCAATGAACTCAAACGACGAAGCTTACTCAAGTGATACCAATACAGTATTTCATTTCTTTATGCTTTATTGTGTCCACTTTTGCACTCCACTTTTATTCTGTGCTTTTTCATAACATTGTGGAAAAATATTTATGTGATTGACAAAATAATTATGGATATGAATTATATGAGAAACAGATCAGAGCCTGTCTCACAAATCTATCACGTCATAATAATTCCTCATGCGTTCTTGCTATTTGTTAGAATGATCTAATGAATAGATAACACAGAAGAAGCCGAAGGAAGGATTCTGTTCCTTACCGAGCTGTACAATCCTCGATGTTCAAATTGTGTGGCAATGCACGAACAAGCGAAGATCATCATCTATCTGTATCTCATTATCGATACAAGAAAACGTGGGACGCGCTCGCCTAAAAAGATGTGCGATAGTCATCATCTTTCTTCTTTTCTTCCTAGTTTTTCATAGCTCTTGCGTCACAACCGCACGTATTGCACTTACCATATTCTCCCTCTCTTTATTCAATTTTTCCTTATCCACGTCACCTCTTTCTTTCCCTTCATCTTCTTCTCTTCCCTTCTTCTCTTCTTCTTCCCCTTCATCTTCCTCCTTTCCCTTCATTTTCTACTTGTCACTTAATTTTCTTTTTTCATTTCACAATCTTCTCCTACTTCTATTTCTTCTTATTCTGCTTATTCTCCCCACTTCTTTTCTCTTCTTCTTCTTCTTATTTTTCTCCTCCTCCTCCTCCTCCTTCAATTCAATTATATAAATAATATATTTTACTTCATCACATTCCCTTGCTTTACTTTTTTGGCCATTTTTCTCATTGCTTTGATAACATAGGCTACTCTTCATTGCTTAATGAAAAGTTCTTTTTTTCATCAAAAGTGAAAGTTGAGAGTTAATATTAGTTGCTAATTATTGAAAGTGATTTCGTGAATTATAATAATTATTATTCATATTCCACGTGAACTCAAAATTGAATATTCAACTAATTTATCTCCAGTATGGGCATGAACAAAGTAGAATATGGCAATTTTTTGGATATTTCCAATCATAAGCTGCCAAAAATGATTAATTTCTGCCTGAAAATTCGATTGGCTAAAGCTAATAGATTAATTCGTGCATGATATTTATTGGAAGATTGTGAATCTCAATATTATGAGTGAAAATTCAATACAGATCAGCCTTCGGTTGGGTTATAAATATCAGAATTGATTTGTTCGCATGACAGATTCTCGTGGAAAATTAAGTCGGTATAAAGTAATTTTCACATGTTATGAAAAATTCACGAGCGTGATGGAACACGCTATATCGTACCAGTTACGTCATATGTGTCTCGTTACAAGTAATACGTTAACACACGAAGTGTATCAGTGACTTGTAATTGATTTCCAATTACTGATACCACTTTCGTAATATCCGCTCCGCATCTCACGAGGCGACCGGGAAATTAGCAATTTTGAGTGGGTTGGATAAGCAATTTATAGTCAATTTCTCAATCGCGACGGTGAACCTCACTAATTATCGGGTGAAATAAGATCGAGGGTATCGTATTATGAGATTTGATGAGTTCTCGCAGATAGGTTGAGGAATTTTAGATTCCATGAACAAGATACCCGACTCTCTTCAATAATATTTGCTCTGTAGATTGAATAGTATTCACTGTGAAATGAATCAGTTCAGTGAGTTGTTCAGTACACAAACAATTGCCAACATATATTCTTTGTTAACTGAAATTTTCTGTTAGTAGTCAAAATCATTCTACTCTTTTGAAACATATTGTTCCTCTTTGAAATTCTTCTGCTTATCTCATTAACTCTTTAACTCTTTTTTGGTAGATGACAAACGGTGTAAGCAACAAATTCTTATTTAATCCACAAACTTGACACCTTGGTTATAGAATAGAATAGAATAGAATAGAATAGAATAGAATAGAATAGAACAGAATAGAACAGAACAGAATAGAATAGAATAGAATAGAATAGAATAGAATAGAATAGAACAGAATAGAATAGAACAGAACAGAACAGAATAGAACAGAACAGAACAGAACAGAACAGAACAGAACAGAACAGAATAGAACAGAACAGAACAGAATAGAACAGAACAGAACAGAACAGAACAGAACAGAACAGAACAGAACAGAACAGAAATAGAACAGAACAGAACAGAACAGAACAGAACAGAACAGAACAGAATAGAACAGAACAGAACAGAACAGAACAGAACAGAACAGAACAGAACAGAACAGAACAGAACAGAACAGAACAGAACAGAACAGAATAGAACAGAACAGAATAGAACAGAACAGAACAGAACAGAACAGAACAGAACAGAACAGAACAGAACAGAACAGAACAGAACAGAACAGAACAGAACAGAATAGAACAGAACAGAACAGAACAGAACAGAACAGAATAGAACAGAACAGAACAGAATAGAACAGAACAGAACAGAATAGAACAGAATAGAACAGAACAGAACAGAATAGAAATAGAATAGAATAGAATAGAACAGAATAGAACAGAACAGAATAGAACAGAACAGAATAGAACAGAATAGAACAGAATAGAATAGAATAGAATAGAATAGAATAGAATAGAATAGGAATAGAATAGAATAGAATAGAATAGAATAGAATAGAATAGAATATTTTGAAATAAAAATAAAACAAACCCAACAGATATAAAAAATCCAATTATATGGTTTGCTAGGGTTTGCTTATGGCGGAGAAGATATGCCACACCAAACAACAACCAAGGGACTAAGCAAAGACCCTTGTTGTAATTGAATGGGACTCCAATATCTGCAATTCTGTTTGTTGATGTATCGTTCCATTTACATGGAAATGCGCTTCGTCAGGCATCAGCAGACCTACAACAGGTTGTCAATGAACTTGCAATTGTCATTGATCTTCTGCCATTATTGTTTCACAGGATTTCTGCCATAGTTGACTGATCGGTTTTAACTTCTCAACAGTTCAATGGCGATTCCATCAAGTAACCAAATTTTCTTTCTTGGATGTCGTTATTTTTTATATTCATCCTGAATATTGTTCTAGAATAATTCCTAGTTGATAATATAAAATAGAAAATATAAAAAAGAGAGAAATAAAAAAAAATTCTATTCAACAAGAATGAAAAAAGTATTTGAATACTGCCATCTGCCAAATTAAATTGATCTTATTTCACTTAATGTTAGTGACGAAGTTCTACATGAAGAACAACAATATCAGTCCATTCAAAAGTATTCTCAGCATAAGTAAAGGGTGACTTTGAACCTAATTCGAATTTTTATAATTCTTTAAAAGTTTAATCTATAGTTGTTTTCATGAACACGATAAATTATTGGTCGTGGTTATTTTTGAAGCGAAATTTATTAGCTGTTTTAACTATTCATGTTTTGACAAAAAAATCAATTCAAATAAATATCCAACTGTATGAACGAACGGAACTTGAGCATGAAAACATGATTCCAAAATAACAAACAACATTTTCAACCGTCGTTGAACAGTGAGCGCCGAGAGCAGATTATTTCTTGTACGGTGGAGAGAAGAGGTGGTAGAAAATGAGACAGGAAGGAGTCGAAAAGAACAGTGTGCGCAAGCGAGCAAGAAGAAAAACTGCATCAAAATTCTAATGCGAATGAGAAAACGTCAAGACAAAGAAGAGACGGTTATAAGCCATCGAAAAAGACACAGATTGGAAGAACGTGGAAAAACAAATCCAGATGTTAGTGGAGGAGAGAGATGGATGGATACAGAAATTGAGAGAGGGAGTGAGAGAGATTGAGAGTGTGAGAAAGAAAGCATGTTTAAGAATCCGACAGCTGGGTGGACTCCTGGGTGGGTGGTATGTAAGGGTGGGGGGAGGGATAATATGACGTCATCCAGGTTCTCTGGAGCAAGGCGGGGCCTGCTGAGGTATAGGGCAATCAATGCCTCTGCCACCCAAACCCCCTCAAACATCCCCTTCTCCTCCCCCTCCTCCTCATCATCCCCAGAGCGAGCGTTTTCCATGCAGCAACCCCGAATAGACTGCACTTTCTCAATGAACGGGTGTCATCAAATTTCAGCTCTGATTGCTTGGAGGTGGCAGCGGTCACCAAATTACCAACCGACTCTATTCTTTCTATTGAAATTTGAAATAATACAGCCTTGTTTTTGGGGTCAGCGAATAGAGTGAGAACTATTATTGGATGGTTGGTAATGTAAATGAGGAGAATTTTAATGAGTATCAATGCTCCTTAACCTCCACATTCAGTAGAATAATTATTCATATTCTATAATAACTGTATTCTTCTCCCAGGAATTTGGAGATAGATTAATATAACGGATCGCAAGTAGGCCTTGTTTCCAGTGATCACTCTTTTATAAATATTATTTATAAATATTATAACTCAGTATTATTTATATCACTAATATTATATCACTTATCACTTCTATCTTCTATAATAATTTCTTTTTTCCAATTACAATCTCTGTTGTCACCATGATTCTTGAAACATACGTCATATCTTATCAACTGCTGCAATTACAGAACATAGTGGCAATTATTTAATTATATTACGCTTATAATACTGTTTTAGATGAATAGTAGATCAAAAGTATATTTGATTCATGCATTCACAACCCATCAAAATCTGAAGGGGAAAATGAATTCATATGATTGTAAGATATAAACAAGGATACTCTCCTTTCTCATACAGTAAAAGTTCAAGTGTTGTGAGTCTTTTCAATCGAAACACTACCTAAAAAAACACGATCATCTCAAAATAATATCCCCTAAAATACCAAACTGGTAGATAAATGTAGGAAACTACAGAAAAATCATCAATTTATTTTCTTTAAAATTAATTTTAATTTATATATTTATTTCTCAAAAATTAATTAAAAAATCATAAAAAATCTTTAATAATTTCTGAAGGAAATATCCATGTTTGAAAGGGGAGTGAAAAATAGCAATAAGAAAATGCTCGTAATTCAAAGATGCAAAAATGCGAAGATGCAAAGCAGGTATTCAAGAGCTGGTAAAATATAGAAATGTGAAAACAAAGCATTAGTCTTGTTTTGCATTCATAGAGTGCTTCTCATCTTGTATCATTGACATAAAATAGATTTATTTCATCCTTATGGAAGAAGAAGAAGAAGAAGAAAAAGTTGTAAATGATTCATTGAATGAATACGAGTGTTTCCAATCTTCTAGAATCTAGATAGCTATTGAATTAATCAAAATAAGTATTACAAATAAATGAATCTCAAAAGAAATCTAAGCAATCGAAGAATAATTCTCTTCAATTTTCTATTATGTATTTGTCAAAATCATGATTAATAACATAGAAGTATTCGAAAAAATCTATCTATAATCAACAATCGAAGAATAATTGCTTTTCAATCTTCTAGTTGTTTATCAAAATCAGAATTACAAGCATATAAATCTTCAAATAAATCTGGACAATCCAAGAATATTTGCTTTTCAATCTTCTAGTTATTTATCAAAATCAGAATTACAAGCATCTTCAAATAAATCTGAACAATCCAAGAAGAATTGCTCTAGGTTTTCATCAGATCAAATTATTGCAACCCGCCTCGAAAAAATTATCGCCAGCAGTACAACTCGATCACGTCACACCGACAATGTTCTGATTAACCTTCACTTGTACACAGTGAAGGCTGTTTGTCAACTACATAGTACATACACCACCAGAATATAGCCGTGATAAATTGATTCGACAGGAAAACTATGCAGAGAAACATGCAACCGCGGCGTGTGTCATTGAAAATATTCGTGAAATAAATTGTAGAGAGCTGCACAGTTCTCCTCCACAGAGAGGGGCAATGCAATTCGGGTCAACTGCTCCCTGGAGAGCCGACTCTCATCAGTATATTGACAAGAACACCATCGCCATTACTGTTGGTGTTGATGTCGCCTCCCCTCGCCACAGCAATAGTGCGATCAGGCGCAATACTTATGCTTCAAATCACACCCCAGCCCAGGAAATTATTATCTTACGCCAGATAATAGAGAATAGTGGATGATTATTCTTCTTATACGACCAGTTGCACAGAAAGTTAATTGAATTTAAACACCGTAAAATGAAGTCATTGCATTGTTGTCAGATTCGTTCATTGGTTCTTGTTGCGTTGGTTCCGTAAGATGACATCATTTTACAGCGGTCAAATTGAATTCTATTTTGTGTACCTGGCTGATAGTCTATCTTTTTAGGGTGATGTCCACATGATCTCTGAGGCTTGTGCCTGGGTGATGAGAGGGGTGATGATTAGGGATTAATTTTACTTAGCCTAAATGGACTACTTTTTAGACAGCCGGGACCAACGGCTTAACGAATCCTCCGGTAGATGGGAATAGTATTCGTTAGTTCCTTAACAATTCTGCAATATTTTTAAAACGCACACACACCTATTAGAGAAATAATACATGTGGCTCATAGGCTCAATAAGAAACATGATACATCAAATAGGAATGCACATATTCACATAATTCTAGAGGAGATGCACCTTAAAGGATTTACAGAATATAGAATTCATAGTACTCATTATAAATTATCTTATCTCAGATGTAGTTTTGAATACTACATTGGCTTCAATTGAATACAGTAGCATTTCTCTTTAAAATAATCACACAACTAGAATTCCATTAGAGAAAGCGCACCTTAAATGATTTACTGAATATAGAATTCATAGAACTCATTACAAATGATCTTATCTCAGATGTGGTTATGAATACTACATTGGCTTTAATTAAAATAATACAGTAGCATTAAATTCAATGTGAATATGTGCATTCCTATTATCATGTGCCATGTCTCATTGAGCCACATGTATTATTTCAAATTGTTTTTCAAAATTAGTTATCCATTTCATTAACATTTTATCCTCATCAATCATCTAGATCGTTTCGATTCACCAAGGCAACTTCTAAAAAAATACAAAATGTCCGCAGTGCACCTAATTCACGACTAAGCATCATTCCAGGATTTTCCTTGATCTATTTGGAAAAGTAGTATTTCTATTTATAATATACATGGTCGACAGAATATATATCCCGTTACCAGCAGCTATTAGTCTCGAACACGCAAATCTGACTGGTAGGGTTCCTAGCCGACTTTTACAGCGATTCTCTGCTTCCTGGCAGCACAAAAATACGAACGATTGACATCAATCTATCTATCCAATAACGTTTTATGAAATTCCAAGTCGCGATAGTTCACCTTCAACTATTTGATAGCTCATCTGCATTCTGCTTAGCGGAGAAATGAGCTCCCGATTTTTTTGTTTTTGTGGGTGGGAGCTTTAAATCTGATGTAGCTTTTTTCACAGTTGTTGAAATAGATGAGTATAGCAGGATCCGTTTAACTTGTCAGAAAACATATGTTTCGAAAATCAATATCACAATACTTAACCTACAAATACTGAATCTCGCAGATTATTGAAAAGGTCTTTTAAAAAGTTATTCTTTGAAAGGTGTTCTTTAAAAAGGTCTTTTAAAGACTTCAAAGATCTTCAAGACTTTTAAGCCTTTTGATTATTGTGTTTATAAGCTATTTCACCACTGTCCATTCACGATGAGCGAGTGAAGTACTGTTTGAAAGATAGACTATGGAGTTTCTATGATAGATATCAATTACCTTCCTTTACTATGTTAGTTGTTTGAACCGCCATTGCTGTGATGTTTGCAGAAACCGCCCATTGTGGGAGGAGCTTATCTAGACCAATGGCAGTCATTCACCTTGTTAGGCCATTCAACTGCCAATCACAGCGCTCGGTCACGAGTATAAATTCTGCTACACAGTACTTTAGTTTAAGTTTAGGCCTACCAGAGATTGATAATGTTGTAACAACCGAAACTACAGTATCTTCAGGAGATGAACTCAATTGAGAAGCTATACATTCTCATCTCTATTTAGAGGAAGATGAGTCTCCCTGAGGGCCGCTTTCCCCAACGCGGCTTAATTAATAACAGCTGACGCTCAATTTTTTTCTATAATTTTTCTATTCTCCGAATGAGGCTTAAGCTAGAGTTTAGGATAAGCCGCGTTGGGGAAAGCGGCCCTCAGTCTTCAACTAATTGATTTGAGAACTAAAAAAAACTAAATTGAGAAGCTATGTATTCTAATCTCTATTTAAAAATAAATTATACAAAAACGAAATTTCGATGAATTTCAGTCTTGAACTAATTTATTTGAGGACAAAGCAGAAAAGCTGTATTTATGAATGCATTATACAGGTTAAATTTGTGAAGTATGATTGCTAGATTATACTAACTGATGACAGTGATCTCAACTAATTGTCTTGGGAGTGAGTTGAGAACTTATGAAACTGTTTAAGATTATTGGATGGATTATTGGACCATCTTCTAAACTTGAATGTAACATGTCGAACGTTTCAACTACAAATCATTGTTTCTGACTCTAATAATTTAATTGTAGATGATCATAGAACTGTTAGGATTGATTGACTTTGTATTTTAATAAACAAACCTTGGAATGAATAAGCAGCTGGGTAACCATATTATTGATTACATTACCTATCTAGATTAGATACACATTCTATCAAGACAATAAAAATCCCTAATATTTTCTGTATCCTTGATTAAAATATGGATCAAACTGAAAAATGAGGATTTTACTTTTGATATTCATTAATAATGTTAGAGGGGTGATAAGGGGTACAAAAGTACTATATTTCTCCCAATCAACCATTGTTTTCTCCATCATAGCTCTAGATGTGCTTGTTAGAGAAATAGTGTGCTATCTAGAACAGGAAGAAAAATAGATTTTTAGAGCTCACAAAGATTAAGTAAGTAGGCCTAGTATATTTGTTCGGAATGATTAGAAATCAAATACGGATTTCAAATTGGGAAGTCAAGATCTTGATTAGAATGTTCGACAACTGGTTGATAATGTACTTTACAAAGAAAACTTGGAATGTATTATATTTCTTTATAACCGTTTGATAGCTGACTGGATATAAATACGACTTAGAAAGGTTTGATTCGACTTTTGGTTAGTGAAAACATAAGAATAACAATATCCATAGTGGATAATAATAAGCATAATCAAACAAACAAAAAAATGCTATCAGAAACATTAAAGGCTTCCAGCTCATACTTATGTACGAATAGAATATTCTATAATTCATTTATTCTTTTTTTACTCGTTATTTAGTGAATTCTATTGTTATTTTCCCTATAACCAATATCTCAAACAATTAAATGATTGTTAAATGATCAAAAATATTGCGACTCTGTATACTAGAGAATGGGTCTGATGAAAAATAAAAGATTTTTCAAAAGGATTTGATGATTTTTTGATCCGGAATATCACATATTAGATATGAGGAATTTCACTATAGAAACTGTTAAGTTTATTGAATCAGTGGTGAACACTCAAAAACATAGATTAAGTTCATATCTTAGTTCGGATACATCAAACGTAAATGTTGAATACATATACGAGTTCGAATATGTTGTTCAGACTACTGAGTGGAGACATGATAACGTTTATTGTCAATAACAGTGAGCCTCTGTTTGTTGGGTTACATGGGACATGAGATTCGACTTTGGAAAGGAAAGATTTTGATTAGACTAGTGGAAAGCAACCTCTCTGATTGTTGAGCTGGCAATCGAACAGGCATGAAGCCGACTTTCGAAAGAAACCGCCCTTTATCTGAGCGTGAACAAGTCAGCCCCGAGCGCTTACCAACCAACTGCGCTTTGTGGAATGCAAATTATTCTCCATTCAATTGCCTCTGTTTTCCACATCGATGGACCACCCATTTCGAACCCTATTGCTCCCCCCATCCCCAACAATTCCCCCCTACTTTTACTACTCTAACACCCTTTTATCCAGCAAACCTCTTGCAATCATTGTTTTCTGCCTTTTAACCTCTCTTTTCTATTACCTTCCCCTCTCCTTTCCTCTCTCACTCACACTCCCTTCTTCCTACATTTCTTTCTCCTTCTTTCCCCTCAAACATCTACTTCTTCTTTCCCTCCTTCCCCCGCCTTCGATTACTAACAAATGCAACAACGTTGGTTGCTTCACCTTTTCCGCGCCACAATCTTCACATAACAGCCACCGCCATATCAATTTCAATTTGCCGGTTGATGGCTGGTTTGTCTGTCTTTATTTGGCCGTTCATTCCATAGCCGATCATAGATGGCTGTGGTCAATTTCGTTGATTGGTATTCCTATAGAGAACGGCAGGACAAGTTTCAGAAGATACTAAAGGAATCAGAATGACTGTACGTTCTGGAGATTATACGAGTATTATTTATTCATTGAATCACGTAAACCACGTATCTTTAAGAAAACTCTCCTTTCTTTTAATATGTGTATTTCAGTATTGGATAGATCATGTTATAATTATTAGGTGTCTATATCATATTATGTGATATCATTGTAGGTGATTAAAATAGACTCTTCATTTGTAGAGCTTTAATTAAATAAAATTGAACATGCCTTCTAACTAGTAACGGATCAACAACACTTTTTTCGGCTTTTTTTAAATTGCGCCAAATACCACCACAAATTCAAGCAGAGCTTGATAGTATATGGCATGTCATGTCATAATCTCAATGAGAGAATCGTTGATTACGAAAAATAAAATATTATGATTTATCATATCAGTCATTAAACTAGGAAATCCATGGAATATGGTGGAGTTATTTTACTGCAAATTAGACTGAATCTCCAGTTTTTGAATCCACAAGTAACGCTTCAAACAATTATGAACACAATACTGTATATGCACTACACGATTCAATTCCTGAACAATACTGATATTATTGATTTCACCTTCATTCTCAAGTCATATTCCATGCGTTTAACAGAAAGGAAACCCATTAGAAAGCCTTATTGTAGCTATCGATAGCTATAATAGATAAAGGTCATAGTTGAAGAGGCGTGTTGAACAGTGTCTATATATATATATGATCTCATACACTGGCAGTCACTCAAGCGAATCGCGTATCTCAAGACGTTGCCGCTGGGTCTAAAATTTAAAGGACCTCTCTCCAGCGTTCGATATTTATAAGCTTAAGCTAGATGCTGCTGGGATTAGAGAGCGGCTACGCGGTGAATGTTTCACGAGGCCAAGCCTTGCTTCGAGTCCGTGCCTCCCCGGGCCCCCAAATAAATAATGAAATGATTGAGCAAGATTTAGTCGCAGAGTCGCTCACAAACGATTGGTCTCAGGGTGGGTCTTACTTCCCCGAACTTTATCTGGTATCGTTTTTTTATAATAGGTGAACTATATTCAAGTTCCTCCATTTCACATTCTGTGCTTGAAGGATTTTGAACTCAAATATAAAGTTTGAACTCAAATCTAGAGTTTGAACTCAAGTCTAGAGTTTGATCTTAAATCTAGAGTTCAACTGGAATAAAGAGTTTGAACTCGAATCTAGAGTTTGAACCCAAGTCTAGACTTTGATCTTAAATCTAGAGTTGAACTGAAATCAAGAGTTTGAACTCAAATCTAGAGTTTGAACTCAAGGCTAGAGTTTGAACTCGAATCTAGAATTTGAACTCAAGTCTAGAGTTTGATCTTAAATCTAGATTTGAACTGAAATCAAGAGTTTGAACTCAAATCTAGAGTTTGAACTCAAGTCTCGAGTTTGATCTTAAATCTAGAGTTTGAACTGAAATCAAGAGTTTGAACTCAAATCTAGAGTTTAGATAGCTCCTCATGAATATTTATTGATTGCGCAAAACCCCTTTAATTAACCAACAGGAGATTAGAAAAAGTAAGCTTCTGGGGATAGTTCACCTGATAAATTCACCATTGGAATATGAAGAAATACTCTGTAAAAATACTGCTTAGGAACTGGGAGGCTCTATTGGATTAATGAGCAATAAATGAGCAATTTATCAAAGCCTTAAAAGCCGAAACCCAAAATGACGAACCCATTGAAGCCTAGAATGAGCAACTCATTGAAGAAAAAGGAGCAGCTCATTAAAGCCTAGAATGAACAACTTACTAAAGTCTAGAATTGGCAAATCATAAAAGTAAAAATGAGCAGCTCATTAAAGCTTAGAATGAGCAACTCATTAAAGCTTAGAATGAGCAGCTCATTAAAGCTTAGAATGAGCAACTTCAATACTCATTACACGATGACCAGCCGTTCAAAACAAACTGATAAAGAATCTACTGTTGAATACGTGCCGTGCCTCCCTATTACTGAGTCGATGGTCCTACTAAGCACTTCAAATATTAGCAGAGAAGGGCTGAAATCAATTGTTGCTGTTGAAGAAGACAGAAAATAAGGGCGTTGTCTTGATTTTTTCCTTGAGGGAAGAGTTGGAGAGGGAAGAGAAAAGAGGGAAAGAGGGAGAGAGTAGAGTAGAAGACGAACAGGTGGCTTGTAGAAGTTGACAACCCATCGACATCCACTTGGCACGAGTCTACTCTCCTCGAATGCCTCTTCAAGTCCTTTGCA